>PVKZ01000225.1:0-255218 GCA_004027375.1 Macroglossus sobrinus | reverse complement strand
CCATCACCGGGCCTATTAAGTGATAAAAATATCAGTCTCATTCTACAGCATCTCACCGTTGAAACAGCCTTTTCACATCCAGTTTTCACAACAATTTGGTGACTTTTTAGAGGGCACAATTTTAACGCCCCATTTTGCAGATGAGAACATGGAGTCAGTCTCTGGAAGTTAGTCTATAGAATAGCTATGTCTCAAAACAATGTCTTTTCATTCTACTTCCCACAGATATTTTTTTTTTCTTCAGTTCACAGCCCCCAAAACCAGCAAAGAGGGAGCAGCAGCCACCTTCTTGTCCACTGTCCACCCTTTCCATCCCTGCCCCTCAAGCAAACATCTTGAGAACAGGACTGGTACTTTTCCTTACACCTCCGTCACAAGAGCCCCAGTGTCCAGCGCCTGCTTAAACCCACCCCTTTTCTGCAAGATCATCCTGCTTTTTCAAACCCTCGTCATCTCAGGGTCAGTCTTTCCCTCTACCAGCACACCTATTCCACTGTCCTCCGGAGGAAAAGGCTTCTGCTGGCAGAAGCGGTAAGGCCTCAGGTTTGGAAATTCTGCTCCCAGAGCTACCACGACCACACACAAACTGTGCTGAGCTCAGGCAGTTTAATCACTGAGGGAAAGGGGCAGCAGGAAGTGACTCTGGCCCTATCCACCCCAGGCCCCAGGCCCTGTCAGGGGCAAGTTGGGGAAGGGCTATTTTGGAGCCACTCACTCATCAAGGAGGGAGAGGCAACTCTTGACCTGTCTTCTTCCTTGAAAACAAAGTGTTTCCTTTGAGCTCTCCAGAGGCTGGCCTCCTGCTCTGAATGCAGCCACACACAGCCATTGCAAACCCCACTTTCTGGGGATGGGGACCTGGCTTGAAGACAGAGCAGGCAGGAGAGGTGAGCCTGGGGTCCCCATCCCATAAGTGGGCTCACCCAGACCTAGGGGCCTGCTCTCCTCCCTGGGTTCAAGGAGGAGGGTGGCTTGCTGCAGGCCACGTGGATCTTGCTATGGGACAGAGCTGGGCCTGGGTTCAAGGACAGGCCAGCAGGCAGCAAACTATGTTTTCTGGGAAGGCAGCCAGTCGTCTTGCCCTCAGGCTTCCGCGTATTGAGGACAGTGGCAGAGCAGGCACCTGCTGCTACACGTGGTCAACCCACCCTAGGCCCTGGCTGAGCGGGAACACCCCAGTTCTGATCTCTGGGCCACAGTATTGCAGCAGGAGGGACCGCAAAACCTACCTGTTTCCCTTGGCCACAGCTCCCTGGACTGAATGGTGATGCATGGAGGGGAGTTGAGGCGTGATCTGAGGCACCAGGCCCATGCTCCCCTGTGCCTGAGACACAGGATTCACATCCAGTTGTTTCATTATGAGCTCCTCTTAGCTCCCCTGCTAGGCTGAGCTGTTCCAGGTCCTAGGAAAGATACCTGATTTGGTCTCAGAAACCAAAGGTTCTCATCCCTGGTAGCGTTGTCATTGACCCGTGAAATCATAGTCACGTCATTTCAGCCACTGAGCCTCAGTGGTACCATGGGGCCCTAACCCCTGCCATGCCCAGTTCCCTGGTTGCTCAAAGCCTTCAAGTGAGCATACAATGTCTGTAAAAACACCTAAGGCACAATACTCACATGAGGGCTTCTTGTTGTTATTAACATCTTACTGACCTGGTTTAGTGCTTCTATTTTCCACATGAGGGGAAAACAAAGGGGTAATAAACAGGAAGAATGTAAGCTGCTGGCTGGCAGACTGGGCTCTTCTCAGCCATCTACCCTGGGTAGATGCCCAGGAGTGCCCATGCCAGGGCCCTTAGCTGACAGAGTGGGCGCTTGCAGCAGAGGGTCGGGCCAGCAGAGTATATCTGAATGGAGCCCCAGCATGTGATTGCAGGGGGCCTAGAGCCTCCCCCATTTCTCCTCCCCATTGGAGGAAGGGCCAGCCTGCCTCTTGGAGAACACCAGGGGCTCTGCTGCTCCCTTTATCAAGCTATTCAGTGCGCACCTGGGAGCCACATTTCTAGAAAAGTAATGGAGCCTGGACAGCCGGTGAAGGAGGTCAAAACCAAGTAATAGGAGAAGCAGCTAAAGGGACTCAAGCAGCTCAATCAAGAACAGAAAAACTATCTTTCAACAGGGCAGGAAAGTCATAGGGAGGAGGGTGGAACTTCTTTGACCCCAAAGGGCCCTACAGTGAGCATTGAGAGGGCAGATTTTGGTTGCTCTAAGGAAGAACTTTTGGAAAGCTGAGCTATCTTTTGCACAAAGAATAGAAAACTCACGGGCAGTGAACTCCTTGGTCACTGGAGGTGCCTGCGCTCCGATTGGATGCACGTGGTGGTGGGAGGCAATTCTATAAAAGGAATCATGAGCTAGAGACATTAGGGGTTCCTCTCCTCTTCCCAGGGGTCCAGGATCCTCTGTTCACCACAGAATGCGAGCTTCTCCCTGGTATTAATCAGCTAGCACACCGAAGAGAGTTATTCAGAACAGAAGTGCTTGGCCAGAGCGAGTTGCCGGTACCGCCCACAGCACTGCACATATTGTACATATTATGCACAAGTAAAAGGGGCCCCGGCATCTATCAGGACAGGCAGTTTAATGGGTTATAAACAGTTCTGTTCCCGTGTAACCTCCTGTTTACACACCAAAAAAAAAAAAAAAAAAAAAAAGTGTACTTCTCTCCGCTTGCTGTGTAAATACAGCCCACAGAGGCTCCTCGCTGCCTCGAATCATGTGGCCTTCCCAGAGCCAGGAAAAACAAGTCTGCGCATGAAAATAACCCACCCTGAATGTGGCAGGCCAATTGTTCAGGGCTGGGTGGTCCCCTGGTTGCCACACACGAGTTTGGTGCATGGTGTTTCCAAGCCAAAATCCACACTCCAGTCACCCTGAGTCAGGAGGGAGGAAAGTGCTGGGAGATGACCTAGTTCTAAAGAGGCTGCCAGGGATTCTTGAGACTGGAACCCCCATGGCTACCATGGAGCTTCTTGTCAATCCAGCCACCCCATCAGCCCAGAACCCAGGCCAGCAGCCAGCCAGCTGTACACCAGCTGTTGGCGTGAGGAAAACCAGCAACCAAAAGTCTCAACAGTAGAGCAGCAGTCTTTATCTTAAAAGGAGGCCCAACCCAGACCCCCAGGAAAGTGCAGCTCTTAATGGAAGGGTGCTGGGTTTCTTCAGGCAAATTAATACCAAAGGAGCAGTTGACGTTTTATCTTGTTTTCATCTGTACCACAGCAGACATGCATGAGTATAGCATGGCTAGAGACATGCATGAGAATAGCATTGCTAGAGGTGGCCAGACTTTGCCTAGAAAAAGTGAAGCAGAGTTCCCAAGAGGAGCTGGAGTCCAAGAAATGGAAGGTGTCCTGCACAAAGACTCACCTCCTGAGTCACCATTCTTTTCCCACCAAGCCGCGCTTCATGTGAACTGCAGGATTAAGGAGGAAACGTCACTGCCACCTGTTGCCTCTGTGACCCACTTCATGTGGTCCTCTCCCTCCCTCTTCTTCAGACCTTGGACCAAGCAAGCTTGTTCCTACTACATACTTGCCGTGCCCTAGGCCTAGAGCTTCTGTGGCTGGCCTCAGTTCAAAAGCTGCCTCCTCGAGGAAGCCTTCCCTGACCTTGAGCTCCACATCACTGCTCAGGATTAATTTTCTGCAGAGAACTATCTGCTGTTTTCTTGGTGATTTCCTTGTGTGTGTGTGTGTGTGTGTGTGTGTGTGTGTGTATGTGTGTGTTTGTGTGTGTATGTATATGTTTAATATGTCTCTTCCCAATAAAATTTAAATACTAGTAGAGTAGAGACCAGAAGGGTGAGCTTAACAAAAATGGTTGAATGACCAAAGGAAAGAATTTCATTTTTAATTGCCAACTGCCCAGAGTTGGTGGAGGTTTGCATATGTGTGGAGATATTGTTAAATCTTATGTTTTAAATATTGTGGAAGTCTCCCTCAGGTGACTCACAAGGTTCTGCATTCTTGGCCAGCGCCTCCAAGTGCTTCATGCTTGTAGACCCTGATACATAACAGGGAGAGAAGCACAAACCATTTCTTGGTCTCTTGAGTACCAAATGGGATTTTCTGAAAATAATCCTTCTTTGTTTTCCTTCTCATTTGCAGAAAGAAAGCTAGGAGATAGGGTTGACAGCCCACTCTCCCCTCCCTCTCCTTCCAATAATTGCTTCCCTCCCTTCTTCCTCTCCCATCCTGAGTATTTGTCATTCTCTGCTTGTGGCAAATTGCTTTTTACCTTTGAAAACCAAGAATGGTTGCTCACCAAGACAGCCTGGAAGTTTTTGCAAGCAGGGGGTGTTTAGAGATAGAAAACACTATTGATTACTGCCCCCCACAGTAACAGCCTCACTGAAATTCAATTTGCTAAGCGTTTGTGGGCAGTCTGCGAGGCCAGCACTGTGCTGGACATCCTGGTGGTGCGGAGGCGGGTCCTGCCTTTGAGGAGCTCCCAGGCCTGTAAGAAAGAGATTATGTTGACTCAATAAATGTTTTCTTAAGTGCTTACTAAATGCTAAACACTGGGCAGCCTACAGTGAATAAGGAACAGGCCTGCCCTTGAGCAGTTCATCATCATGTGGAGAAGGAGAAATTCCCGAACATTTCAATGCTCTGTTTTAGGTTCTGTGGAGGGAGAAGTGTAGGTGAGAGAAGTGGGGGTGGGCGCCAAGGGAACAGGCATGGAGGGTAAGCTTTAAGAGAGAGATGAAAATTCTTCAGGACAAGGCGTGGGTATAGGGGAGGCATACTTAGATGGAAAGGGCTGCAGGCAGAGGAACAGCAGGTGCAGAGTGGGCATGGCTTACCGGGTCCAAGGACTGGAAGGAGGTTTGTGTGGCTGAATGTGGGAGGGAGTGAGCATCCAACATGAGGTAGGGTTGCAGAGGCAGACAGGGAAAGCATGGAGGACAGAGGCTGGGAGATGTTTTACAGAATGGTGAGAGGGCTATTGCAAAGAAAAGCTAGGGAAAGTGTAAGCGGGCAGTGAAAGAAGTTAGACTTTAGCATGTGAGCAGTGGGGAGCCCAGGACAGGATTGCTTGGACAGGAAGTGAGCAGATGGCAGTGGCTGATCAGTCTGAAGGCTGAGGCCGGGGTTAGAGACTGAAGATGAGGGCAACAGCAGAGTGGCAAGGGGTGGGGGGGACTGACAACCACAACAGCAATAACATGGCATTTCCACTCCCTGCTACCACATGAAGCCCCCTTTTCAAATGCCCTCAGACCCTATCCCCAGATTCTCCTCTCCATGCGCCTTGTCTCACTTCTCCGCGCTGGAGATGGTGTCAGAAAACAAGGTTTCTGGAGTAGTACATTCACGTGAAGGGGGCGGGGGTCTGAGAATCTGGAACAGCTCGTTCTGAAAGCTGAAGCCTGTGAGGTGCCTCTCTGACCCGTGTCTGGGAATGTGCCTAGATAATTGCTTCACCTAAAATCCAACCACTGGAAACAAACTGGAGGAATAAAATCTCTTCAAGAAAGTCTATCCTAACACACATGGGGAAAAAAGGTGATCAGTAATGGAGGGGATTGATCCTTGGACACTGGGAGACATGGTTGAACATGAAACTTTTTTGTGTGTATGAGAAAGTGTACCCCCTGCTCCATCAGCTAGCTGATTTAATATCTTTTGGTTCCTTGGTCTTTGGGGAGCCTGGATTTGCTTAGTGGTGAGAGACAGTAAGCAGTGATAGAAAGAGCACAAAGCTGAGCAGCCACGGAGCCCAGATCCAGGCTCTGCTACTGTGTGAGTCCCTTCTCCTCTCTTAGTTTCCCAATGTGTAAAACAGGGGCTAGAGTGGCTGATTGTAAGATGTCTCTGACCTCTTCCCTCTAGATGTCTGTGAGCCGGTTACCCTTCCTGGGCTGGGGAAGGGGCAGGAACCCCTGCCTGCCTTGACAACCTGCCCTGAAGCCAACCCTCCCCACCAACTCCATTTACCTTTTTAGCACTGTGGTGAAACAGAGTGAATGTTGGGCTGTGCCAGTTAGGCGGTAGCTCGGGCACATCTGATGGGAGAAAGCCCCTTTCCAGCTGGCTTCCCCACCCGGCAACAGTGGGCCCAGGTAAGGTTTCAACAACTGCTGGTGGCAGCAGCCCTGAAATGGGTCTGGTCAATTCCAACCCCTCATCCCTTTCTAATTGGGCCTTGGATGGCTTTCAGGACTTCCCGACTCTCAGCATGCTCACTGCCAAGACCTCCACCCGGCCTGCAACCTGAGGAAGGTGCCAAAGGCCAGTGTCAGGGAAGCCAGCACTACCGCACAGGCTGCCTGGAGAGTACAGCCCAGGGAGCACAGCTCTGGCAGGATAGGCCACTGTGGGGAGGAAAGAGAAGCAAGGAGGCTGCCTCAAGGGCTTTCCCTGTATTTCCAAGGACAGCTGTGAAACCTGGGCTGGAACATAGCTAAGAGAGGCAGGAAACAGTGATGGGAATACAAGTCACCTGGTCAGAGAAACAAAGAGGGTTAAAGTCAAGGAAACTGAGCCAGGCAGGGAGAGCAAGAAAGGGAGCATCTCCTGCTTCTACCCTAATCCCCCTGGCTTCCCCCAACTCCCTGAGTCTACCATTTCTTACCATTCCCCATAACCTCCTTCTAACATCCCCCTACAAGCCTTTCCCAGCAGCTCAACCCCAGTCCCACCTCCCATCCTAGCCCTAATGAGCTGGGTGATCACTGGACAGTCTCTGGTTAAGCCTCACAATCATACACCCAGCAAAGACTTTGGTATTCCTTCTTCTTCCCCTCCCTCAAGGCTCCTGGGAGGCATAGGGGAAGCAGATCCATCCCAGAGACCCAGGTCCTAAAGGCTTCCCGGCGCCCTCATTACCCTTAGCATCCCAGCACCACGAAGCCCCGACTACACCTGGTGGGAGAAATTGGGCCTGGGTAGAGGAGAGCAGGGCACTGGCTCCCCACAGAGGCTTTGGCCCCAGGTCCCAACTGGGTTGGCAGCAGCCCTTCTTGGCTCAGACAAACTCCTTTGGAAACTAATCGCTGCTACTAGGTTCTTTTCTCTATCTGGCCAACAACCGAGTCAGAGCTGTTGGCTTGAATCCTTTTCTTCTTTTAAACTTTTTTTCTGCTGCTTTGAGGGGGGGGGGAAGTTTTGACAAGACATAGGTCAAGTCTCTTTTAGTTCTTGAAGTTTCTTTAAGAAAACAGTGGTGCTCACAATAAAACTGTGATGACCTTGGTGTTTGCACAGTACTTTGCTGGGTGTGAAATACTTTGGGCAGATCTTTGCAATGGTCCAAAGCTGCAGATGAGGCAGGTGCTATCCTCATAGCTGCCCCAGGTCACCTGGCTGGTCAGGTAAGGATCTAGGTACCAGAATTCTGTCAGAGAAGAGCTGAGGCAAGTTTCTCTATGGCCTCTCTAGGCCATAGCAGCAGTGGGAAGAAAACTCATCTTCCCCACCCATTAGACTTTCCCTCTAACTTCTTGCCCTGGGCAACCTCTCGTATAGACACAATCAGAGCTAAGGAACTGCCTGTTGTGTCCCTACTGGCACAAATCCTATATCCCTCCTCCCATAGAAAGGGAAGGGTAGTGATGGGGCTGCATTTCTTGAGCACCTATTGTGCCCTCCAACACTTTGCCAACATTATCTCATTTTACACATGACAGCAATCTTGCAGGGTAGATATTATCTCCATTTCTTGAGTAAGAAAGGTGACGCTCAGAAAGATCAAGGCATTGCCAAGGCCACACAGAAGATGTAGATGTAGGATTCGAACTCAGGTCTTTTCGACTCCAAGGCCCACACCCTTTCTACCACCCCTGTGCTACCTTCTCCTGAAAGCACATGGCCCCCTGCAGAGTTCTCCTGTAGAGGGAGAAGCCACGGTACACAGAATGAGTGTGGGCACATGACTCAATATGGCTCTCAACAAATCTTTTTCTGGACTCTTAGGCAACCCCATGCCTGAAATGGCCCTGGATTCACTCACTATGTAACTTCTGAGATCCTTCAACAGTTCTGGGACAAATAGGAATAATATATTCTCTTTGACTCTAAAAAGCCTTCATTGAGTCCCTTCCATGTACATTATACAGAGCTGGATACCAGAGCAAGCCTAGACCACACTTGATCCTCTTTTTCACTGAGCTTCTAACAAGATAAAAGGACCCAGAGAATGACACAGTAGCTTCTTCCAACCTCCTGTTGTTGTAGGTGAAAATAAGACATGGAAAGATGGAGGGGCTACAATCACACCAACTCATAAAGTTGGGGTCTTCGGCAGACTTAGCAAACTTCTCTCATGGGTAAGTGCAGGGCATCCCATTTTCTGTTCTCCTACTTGGTCTAGGACCCCTCGGGGGAAAGGCCCTTTAAAGCATAACTGACAGCATGGGTTCCCTCTCAGCCTCCTATACATGGGGGCATGTGCTTCACCATACAGGAACATATGCTCTAAGGGGCTGGTTTGGTTACACAGTCTTATCTCTAAGGCCTGGGAGGCTGGGAGTGGCAAAGTTGAGGAGCCCAAATGTTGAGGCAAAAGGAGCCTCTGAGTGACTTCAATTCTATACTCAGTGGAACCTGCTGTGGACCATTTATTGTGCTAAAGCTGGGAAAGAAGACAATATGTTGAAGTCCCAGCTTTGAAGGAGCTCCCAGGCCACTGGACAAGCAAACTGTCTCTGGTCTGAGATGTTAAGAGGGCAAGAGAAGGATCAACAGATGCTATAAGGGTTTAGGTAGATTCTGCTTAGGGGCCTCAGGGAAGGTTGCATGGAGGAAATGACACTGAGAAGGAGTTAGGGGGCAGTAGGGTTTTGACAAGTTGAGTTGGAAGAATAAGGGCAGGGATGGTGCTAAAAAGCAAGGTAAAATATGGTCCAAGCCTGGCCCAGCCACAATTCAGCTGGTAGACTCACTTAGCATCTCTGAGGATATTTCCTCAGCTGCGAAATAGAGAAGACAGCTCTCTGATCCTGAGAACCTTCCTGTGCACACTCGTCTCTCATACTCAAAACAAGACTCCTCTTTCTGTCTCCTCAGCCTTTCCTCTCTCCCGCACATATCCTTTTGGGAACTTGACACTTACAGAACAGAAATGAAACATGAAAGTAAATGCTGAGATGGTCCATGACTGTCAATCAGAGTATCCTAACACTATACAAGTAGGGAAATTGAGGCCTAGCATTGTTGCAGGACTTGCCCAGGATCACTCGGACAGTGAATGGCAGAGCTAAGGCTAGAAGCCTCTTATCAGTCACAGTTCTGATGACATGTTTATGATAATCACATCTTTGCATCATCTTTTTTTGGCAGGGGAGAAAGCCAACCTTTCTCACCCCATACCCCATCCTAGTCCTTGGGGTCAAATCAGACCTTTGCTTTTTCTCTCCCATTTATAGCAGCTTCATTCATCCACCATGTTTTGGTGTCTATTACTGCCATGTGTCTGAGTCAGGATTAATGGGGTCAGCCTGCAGCTGTGAAAGTCAGTATCAGATGGAACAGTTCTAGCCCTGGACCAAAGGCCCTAGAATCCAGGGAACCTTTGGCTTTTCTCACTCATGGGGCCCTGTCTATCCTTACTGTGGGCCCAAGAGCAGAAGGTGAAGCAGTTTCTGTTCCCAAGGTAGCTTCCATTCTTGGGTCCCATGTGGAGGACTGGAAGAGCAAAAGAGCCAAGGGCAGTCAAGGAATCTAGGCAACTGGAGAAGGAGGGGATGTGATGGGAAACATCAAGGGTAGGTCATCGTGCACAATAATTATTCTCCTGATTGACATCTTACAAGACCCCAAATGTCAGTGGTGGAAGCCATCATGCCTATAGCTGCAGGGAAGATAGGGGTGGGCGGGAAAGATGGTGACAGGCGACACAGATGACACCCAGGGTGATATTTCCAGGCTGCAGCTGAACCCATCTGTCCCGTGGGGGAGAACAGCTGTTAGAGTTGGTGGTTCATGCCAGCAATTGTGTGTCAAACTTCCGGTCCTTTCTGTGGGCTTTGTTTAGATTCCGATCACATCTCCCACTGTGCATCCGCCCTGGGTTCCATGACTGGTGGGGCTCTTCCTCAGAGGGTAGGGGGTTGGGGGAAATGCTTTGGAGAGAATTCAGACATTCCAGGCCTCAAAGCAAAGCTACAAAGCCAGGAGCTGGCTGCTGCTCAGTGGCCTCAGCCTCTGAGGGCAGTTAGGGTGTAAAAGTAAACAGATGTCTGCAGACGTGCTTGTAGCCCACAACATTTTCTGAGCCTTCTCCAGCTTTCATTCCCTCTCTGATTGACTGACACTTTAGTCTGGTTGGATTTCACAGGATCCGGGTCTGGAGACTTGTTTTGTTCTCTGCTTATGGGGAAATGGACTGAGTCGTGAACACCATGAGTCCAGGCTACCGCTGGAAGGCAGCAGGCCACTTATGGGCAAGATCTAGGTGGTACTGAGAGGCTCCTGTCTGCAGCAAATATCACAGAGCCTCGGAGCTAAAAAGAACTTCTCAGACCATCTACTGGGAACCCTTCATGTTACAGCTGGGGCCACTGAGGCCCAAGTGGGAACTGTTCGCACTCATTGAGGAGTGAGGAATATTGTATGAACCCCAGGCAGGTTGGAGATGATGTCCTCTACTTGGGGGAAGCAATGAATAAGAAGCCCTGGGGAACTGGCTCCACTGAAGGAGTTGGGGATGCAACAAGAGAGGATACCCTGGGAGGCACAACCCTATAGCACCACCCTCAAAGGCCATCAAAAGTCCCTGCTATAGACATCCCACTACATCACTGTCCCTAGTGGGCAATGCACATAAAACCAACTCAGAGAGGCCAATATGAATTGTCAGCCCATATTTTGGCCAATAATTGCCACTTCCTCCCTCAGAAACCATTCCTTAGGTATCCAACAGAATGGCAATGGAGCAACAAGAATGATGTCCTGACTTCTTCCTGTGGTGGTAGTTGAAAATGGATCATAGGAAAAAATAAAGGTGATTAGCAAATAAAAAACTGGGGTGGCAGGAAGACCTCGTCTAGCTGAGGACTGAGGTTCAGAGAATCCAGGGATTGCTTTTGACTGTCTCTCCAAAGCTTGCTAAAAACCAGACCAATGAGCAGTTTTTAAAAGCTCCAAATAATAAACAACAGCAGGGAGCAGAGCCAGCATTCTCAGATTGTACTGAATATGACCATTGCCTCAGGAGAATGTCAATTTTTAAGCCTCTTCTCCAGATTCTGAAGGACTGGGGGTGAGGGCCTAATCTACATGCTAACCAGCCCCTGCCTCCGGGGATTCGGACATGGGCAGAGGAGTACTACACGCTGAGAACCCAGGACTCAGAACTCAAAAACCAGGAAGTTCAGTTGTCTTTAGCAGTGACATCTAAGGTCCCTCATCAACAGCAAAGCTATACAGCCTTCTGGAGCCCTGCTTCCCAGCCTCTGTGGTACGAGGAGCCAGGAGACCAGCCCACAGTGGAGGTGGAGAGAACACCAAGACTCCAGGCCCTGCCACATAGTGTGTTCCAAAGAGGGAGACAGGCCAGAGGGTGGGTGGGGTAAGTTCTGGGGCAAAGCCAAGGGGTCAGAGATCTGGGGCTGTGAGCAAGGAGCAGAAGGCAAGAGGGTGAGCTGGGCAATCAAGGGGTGGTCTGGGTGAGTGCCATGCACAGCGGGCTCTGAGTTCCCAACCGCACAGGACCTGGGGTACAACGGACACTTGCTGAGTGAGGAAGGCAAAACTCTAAACAGTCTACACAGGCCGTTACAGCTGTACAAAGAACACTAACAAAGAGAATTTGGAGAGATGTAAATAGCTACATTTCATGATCATCAGGTTCCTTTTTTTCCCCCATAAACTTTGCTTAAATTCATAATAAAAAAAATAAACACAGGCAAATTACACTTACTTCACATAGTCATTTCTGGGTGGTAAGTTCTGTATTAAATTCAAAATTTGTGTGCATAACTTGAACTTTCCACATCAGCCAAAACATAAGCCTTGAAAAGGGGGGCAAAGGTGGAGCTCGCTACCCTCCCCTCACAAACAGCCCTGTAAGTGATCTTCTGTCCCCACCAAACCCTAAGCCACAAGTGCATCCCCTGCTATGTCCACACTGCTCAGAACATAAAGACCTGAGCTCACTGGCAGGCAGGGTTTTGCCAGATGAAATTCTTTTCGTCCATTAGTAGAAAATGGAAATGAGAGGAAGTCTGATGTAGTGGAAGAAACACTAGACAAGAAGTCAAAATATTTGAGTTCATTTCAAGAACTGACTTTTCAGTTGTGAAAATGGGTGACTTTCCACAACAGAGCCTCAGTTCTCCCAAATGCACAAATGAGGAAGTGCTACAAAACAAATTACCCCCAAATGTAGCAGCTTAAAACAACAAACCCTATTATCTCATAGTTTCTGTAGGTCAAGAATCTGGCAGTGGCTTGCCTGGTGATTCCCAATCGAGGTCTCCCCTGAGGTTCCCGAGGTTGCAATCAGTATGTCCACAAAGGCAACAGTCAGCCAGGCTCAGCTGAGGGAGAAACTGTTTCCGAGATCACGCACCTGGCTGTCAACAGGGTCAGAAGACTGTTCTCAAGCAAATTCATGCAGTTGCTGGCAGGCTTCAGTATCTTACATAGGCTGTCTCACAACATGGCAGCTGGTTTTCCCCAAAGCAGGTGATTCAAGAGAGAGAGGGACAAAGAGAGAGACAGGGAACCCAAGATAGAACCCACGATCTTTTTAAACTCTAATCTTGGAAATGACATCCCATCCATTCTGCTATATTCTACTCTCTAGTGGGCTAGTCACTAAGTCCTGTCCACACTCAGGAAGAGGGTGATTGAGCTCTGCCACTTGAGAATTTGTGGACTCATCTTGGGAACCACCCAAGGGAGTTAGATCCAATGATCCCATGTTTCCCAGGTCTGTGATTATGGCTCTCTGACCCTTGGCACATTAAGCACCAGGGACATAAAAGGATCAGAGGTGTCTGCTGACTTTTTTCTAGATGGGCTACATTCTCATCTCAGTACAATGGACCTTGACAATGAGAAGGTATGCTTCTCAGAGGGCGCGCTGATCAGGAGGGCCGTGACTTTCTTCAATGACTCAGTGCCTTATAATAGCTCCTGAAAAAGTCTGTATACCCATGGATGAGACTTGAGCACCCTCCTGCTGCAGACAAGGAACAATGTCTAGCCTCCTTGATGGTTTGAGACCTAGCGGTTGGGTGTGGAACCCACCCCAGCCTATAGCAGGGACAGGTTGGCCAGGAAAGTCCCCAGGTTTCCCTCATTCTTCCAAAAGAATGGGAGTGGGAAAGGAGAGATGCTGCAGCATCAGGAAATGAACCAGTAAAGACGGAGTTGATCTTCTCCTACCAATCAAGAAAAGAAAGGAACAGAAGATCATTCAAATCAAGTTCTCTTAAGAGGCCTGGTAGTATGAGGTCAAAAGCTTAAGCCTGGAGTTAGTCGGTTTGAATACTGGCTGCCATTACTAGCTATGCCTATGATAGTCTTGTTTCCTTAACGACAAAATCAGCATGATAAGAGAGTTTATACCACAGAGCTGTGAAAATTAAATAAGATAATCCATTAAGGCCCTTAGAACAGCAACTAGAAAATAATTAGTACTTATAAGCAATAATACTATTATTAATATTAGGATTATCAGAGTTCATCCAGACACCAAGTATGGGAATCCTCCCACCCTAATTTACCATGACAGATGACTGAGGGTTCTTGGGCCTCTGCTTGAATACTTTGAGAGCCTAGGAGCTCACTACCTGCCCTAGCAGCCTAGGACCACAGTGCTGACTCACAAATGGACAGCTTGAACCAGACCTGGAGCCATAATCAGCCTCTGTGTGGCTGCCCCCTTCACCTCCATTGTTTTTGCATCCCAACAGCAAACGATAGTTTTGAATTTCAAACAGCCCCCTAATATATCAAATGAGAAATAAAAAGTCCACTTGCTGAAGGCAAGAAAAAATGGCCTTAGGTATTTTTGGTTTAGGTAAAATCTCCTTGCAATCCCTAAAACATTTTACTTTTCACTTGCATCTTTATGCTAGAGCCAAATCATAATTGAAACATTTGATCTTAACCTTTGTACTAGGGAAATGGGTAAGAAAGATATTTGTCCGTCAGTCTAACTAAAACAGTTCAGATTAGGAGGAAGGGAGTGGTATGGCTTGTTATGTGCATGTATGTATATATGTGTGTGGGTAGGGAAATGCAAGCCTGTGTGTAGATATATATGTAGAGAGTTGTAAGTATGTGGGCATATGGGTGTGGTAAGGACCATCTTGGCTCTAGCCAATGTTCTCTAAATGCAAAGCAGTCACAAATTCGAGAGCACATTTCTTTTGATGCCAAGTTTACCACTCTTCTCAGGAAACTGCATTCGTTGGCCAAGATTTGAGATTTCTTTCATTCGAGGCCTCTGGAGACACATTCCCAAAAAACACAAACCCCAAAAATAAAACCACACTTAGCGCCTCAAAGGCACAAGGCAGGAGGGTGGCCACAGGGGAAGATACAAAGGCTCAAAGTTCTGCGA
The DNA here is from genome assembly GCA_004027375.1 of Macroglossus sobrinus. Lineage (NCBI taxonomy): Eukaryota > Metazoa > Chordata > Mammalia > Chiroptera > Pteropodidae > Macroglossus > Macroglossus sobrinus. The sequence continues at coordinate 240,698 of PVKZ01000225.1, read as the reverse complement.
CCCACACTTTCTGGGAAGAGAGGAGGGTCAGCTCCTCCCCCACCCCAAATTCGCAGTTTGAATTTTTTTAAATCAGCCCTGCGCACAAACATCTGCCACTCTCCATCATCTGAATAAAAGGTGAAGATCAGAATAAGGAATCTTTGTGTTTTCGTTAGGTATTTTAGCAAATGCGATGAGGACATTCAGATTCGATTTCCCTGTTTTGTACACACACATAAGTCGTAAGTCGGTGCTAAGAGGATTACTTTTCCTGGAGCGGCATCCTTCCCAAAGGCTCTGGTCAAAGGAGACCCTTGTTAAACAGCGTTTTCTCTAATTCCTCTAGCTTTCTTCCCTGCCTCAACCGGCAGGCATCTCGCTTGCTCCTAAATCCACCCACCTCGCAGACTTCAAGATAAAGATGGTCTGGGCGCTCCATTCCGCTCCTGCCCCTGCTTCCTTAATGAAGCTGGAGATGAACATTAGCCCTTGGTTCAGCAGAATCCGAAAGAGAAAGGGCAGCCTCCTCGAACCCTCAACGCCCCCACAGAAAAATGTAGCTTTTTTGCCTCTGCTCCGGTGAATGGCTTTTCGAGGGTTTTCATTAGGGCCCGGGTCTGCTGGCGCAGAAAGCCTCACAGATGTTGACATTTTTTCATCCCTGGGTTAAGATGTCTTCCATAAGCTTTTATTCCTCATTTGTTACTTCTTTATTATCCGGGAGATTTTGCCGCCTCCCTCTTCTCATTGCTCTGAAGAGAGCAGCGGTAGCTGAGCCTGTCATTATCTCGGCCCTTTTCTCTTGCCTCCAGAGGCAGCCGGGGCCTCAGGCCCCATTGTGAGGAACAGCAGGTAGCTGAGGCAGGCCCGGTCACTCCTCAGACCCTTTTGTGCAGCAGCCCCCTCCTCCCCACAGCTTGGCTCTGGGGATGTGAAAGGTCAGGGGCACGCCAAGCTTCCATACCTGAGCTTTTGTGTGGGGCTGGAGGCAAATGATTCTGGAAGCAATTTCTTGGAAAGCAGCCTAGAGACTCCCTTCTTCCCTTGTTACTGCACAACTGCAGCACAGCCCTTGGCAGGGGTGCGGGGGGATGAAGGCACAGAGGATTTAGTTCAGATCATCTATATCCACGAGTGCCCTGAAAATAAATGTTCTACCCAGAGGACGGCTCAGAGATGAATTCGAATGGAAGCCTGAAGTCTCTGAGTGTTGAGGGAAGTGTTTTTTCATAAATATATGAGTGTTGCATTGATTCTGACCATCTTTTGTTTCTAGTCCTACAGCCTGGAACCTCCGGGCAACTTTAGTTTTCTCATATGTCCAAAGATAGTAATACACACTCTTCTGCATACTTCAGATAGTCATTCCGGTTATTCCATGGGTTCAATCAATGAGGTAACATAGGAACTATATAGAAACTGCTTGGCAAACTACACAATTCTATACAGTATTTTGCCCAGTAGTGACCGTATGAACTCTGACTTCAATATAAGCCATCACATGATGCAGATTAATTTTTCTAAAAATTGTAAAGCTGAAATACAGACAGATTTAAGGGTTCTTAAGCATCCAGTTCCAAGCTCCATATAGGCTTGATGCCTTGAGAAAGGTGCTTTGGGCTCATTCTACGTGGTCTTGAGGGGTGGAATTGGAACTGAGGCACAAAAGCTGAAATGAAGATGTTTTGAGCATTTAAAGGAAAAATTTTTAATGATCAGATAGTCTAAAATAGAGTAGGTTGCTTTATGAAGTCATGAGCACTCTGTCATTGAGGGAATCAAGAAAAGTGAGATTTGTAAAAAAGATTATCCCTGAACATTAATTTAGGGCTTATTCCATGTCAGGCCCAGCAAGTTCTTTTTAAACCTGAAATTCATCCAATCTTTCCATTTATTAATAAATATATCATTTATTTTCTAGTGATCACATTTAAATATAGTCAAATGCCACTCTGGGAATGTTTGAGTAATATCATGTTTAGTGAAAAGAAGCAGATAGACTATGATGAAGAGTTCATGCTCTGAAAAGGAAAATTTCATATTTGCACCTTTTAGTTGAGACCATATGAAGCTGGCACAGTATGCAGGGCAGTGAGGCAAGAGGGGTTGGCACTGGTGAAAAACAACCTTTTCTGGCCTTGGAACCAGGGAAACTTTGATAGTGAAGAGGAAGAGGGTAAATCCTTAAAGAGAAAGAGGAAGAAAGAAGATCCTAAAATTCTGTCTGTCATAATCTCTGTCTGAACCTTGAATCACATGTACACAGAGAAGACACAAATCATCTAAGTTTTTAGAGAAAGATCTGAACTGATATTGGCATTGCTGTCTAAGAAACAGTGCTTACTGTTTGAATCCAACCAAGATAATTGCCTGATAAAACTACCACCAAAAAACAAACAACAACCAAAAAAAGCCATTAATCAATCAAAAATACTAAAATCCAGAATCTATATGATTTAATATGCATAATGTCCAGAATATAACCCAAAATTATTCAACATACAAAGAACCAAGAAAAATAGAACACATTTTCAAGACAACACAAAGGACCCAGATATTACAATTAGCAGATATAAAATTGCTAGCATGTATTATAACTATCTTTAATGAAATAAAAAAAATGAGCTCACAATGAAAGAATGAATAAGAAATCTCGGCAAAGAAACAAACACACAGAAAAAGTAATTCTTGAATTGAAAAATACAATATCTAAAATTATTTAAAAGTCACTAGATAAATTTAACAATACAATAAAGATGGCAGAGCAAAGAGGAAGTGAACTTAAGGGCGAAACAACAGAAATTATGCAACTTAAAGAACAAGCAGAAAAAACAGTGAAAACATAAATATTAGTTAGCAGAGCCTCAATAGACATACATACAGTCTCAGGAGAAGAGGAGAGAAAGAAAAAAATTTTGAAGAAATTCATGGCCAAAGTTTTCTCAAATATGATAAAAGATAGAAATTTCAGATTCAAGATGTTCAATGAACAGCAAGTAACATAAAGAAAACCTCATTAAGTCACAATAAAGTCAACAATTAAGAGAAAATCTTGAAGCAAGAGAAAATGATACATTATATGCAGAACAACAATCCAATTAAGAACTGATATCTCATCAGAAATCATAAAGGCCAGAAGAGAGTAGAACAACATTTTAAATGCTAACATTAAAAAAAAAAAAAATCGTGTCAACCCAGAATGTTTGATCCAGTAAAAATATTCTTCAAGAATCAAAGAAAAAATTTCAGATAAAAGAAAACTAAGCACATTTGTCAACAACAGATTTGAACTATGAGAACACTAAGGAAGTTTTTCAGTCTGAAAGGAAATTATGTGAAATAGGAACTCAGGTCCTCAAAAAGGAAAAAGTATTAAAAATGGAATAATATAAATGAATACAAATTCTACTTTTTTCCTCTTAATTTCTATATAACATATAACTGTTTAAAGCACAATACTATATTATCACCCTGTGTGGCTTATAACATATTTAGATGTAATATTATAATAACTAAGGCATAAAGTATGAAGGGATATGAAATTATATGGTTGCAGTTTTCTCTATTTGTATGAAATATTAACTGTAAGACTGAAAAGTTAAAAATATATTACATTATAGTTCTTAGAGAAACTATGGGGAAAAAAATCTTAGAAAAACATAGCTAAAAGTTAATATGTAAATTAAATGGAACTCTAAAAGTTATTCAAATAATACAACAAAAATCAGGCAAGGAGAAATCAAGAAGAAAAACAACTCAATGGAAACAAAGAGAAAACAAATAATAAAGTTGTTTTAAAATTTAATGAACTAAAGACTCCAAGGAAAAGGCAGAGTTATCAGAATGGGTAAAAATAAAGCAAGACCCAACTATATGCTATTTATAAATATATATCTAATATTTAAATATAAAGACAATGATCGTTGGAAAGTAAATGAATGGTAAAAATATTTGCCATGTAAACCATAATCATAAGAAAGTTTGAGGGACTATATTAATATTAGATAAAATAGTTATCAAGACAAAAAATTAAAGAAATAAAGAGACATTTCATAAAGATAAAATGAACACTTCAACAGGAAGACTTGACAATCACAAATATATATGTTCCTCATAACAAAGCTTCAAATCATGAGTGATAAAAATTAACAGAATTAAAGGAAGAAATATATAATTCCATGACCATATTTGGAGACTTTAATACTTCACTCTCATCAATAGATAGAACAATTAGATAAACATAATCAACAAAGATATAGAAAATCTGAACAATTTGGGCCACTTTGACCCTGATATTTATAAAATGCTACACCCAACAATTGCAAGAACATATTCTTTCCAAGTGTACATGGTCTTAGCTGATTGAAAAAGATTAAACAGGTCTTAGCTGATTGAAAAAGATTAAATTTATATAGATTATGTGCTCTGACCACAGTTGATTTAATTAGATATTTATAACAGTAAGATGTCTAAGAAACCCCAAATATTTAATAATTAATATGTTTTTAAATAGTCCATGAGTGCTAAAATAAATCATAATGGAAATGAAAACTTTTTAAATGAATAGAAATTAAAATGGAATATACAAAATATATGGCATGCAGTAAATTAGTGCTTACAGAGAATGAATAGTTTTAAATGTTTATATTATAAAAAAATAAATACTTCAAATCAATGATCTAGGTTTTTGCCTTATAAATTAGAAAAGAAAGAGCAATGAAATCCAAATTAAATATAAGAAAAAATAATAAAGATAAGAGCAAAAATCAATAAAATAAAAAATGGAAAAACAATTGAGAAAAATCGATGAAACAAAATCTGGTTTTCTAAAGAGATCAATAAAATTAACTTCTAGCTAAGCTGATCAAGAAACAAAGAAAGAAGACACAAATTATCAATATCAGAAATAAAAGAAATAATATTAGTACAGACCCTATAGACATAAAAAAACTAACAGAGTTTATTATTAATAACTATACATCAATGTATTTGATAAGTTAGATAAAGTGGATAAATCATTGTAAGACACAAATTACCAACTAACTCAAGAAGAAGTATGACAATTTGAATAGCTTCATGTCAATTAAAGAAATTGAACTTGTAATAAAACGACTTTCCCATTAAAAAATTTCAGACCCAGATAATTTCACAGGTGTATTCTACCAAGTATTTAAAGAGAAATAATGCCAATCCTACGCAAATGTTTTCAAAAACTAGAGGAGGAGGACACACATTTCAACCTATATTAAGAAGCTAAACTTACCTTGACTTCAAAACCAGACAAAGAGATCACAAGAAAAGAAAAATGCAGACCAATATCCCTCATGAGCATAGATACAAAATCAAAATTTTAGATAATAAAGTCTAACAATATGTAAAAAAGGGTAATGCATTGTGACCTTGTAGATTCAATGCAGGCATGAAAGACTGATTTAAATTTAAAAACCAATCAGTGTTGCTCACCATATTAATAGAAAAAAAAAGAGAAAATCATTTGGTAGTGTCAATAAATATAAAAAAACATTTGACAAAATTCAGTACCTTTTCATGATTAAAAAAATTTCTCCAAAACAATAGGAATAGAGGTGAACTTCCTCAACTTGATAAGATTTTTTTTTAATCTATAGCTAACATCATACTTAATAGTGAAAGACTAAGATTGAGAACAATGCAAGAATGTCCACTCTCATGACTGCTATTCAACATAGTACTGGAAGATCTAGTCATGGCAATAAGGCAAGAAAAAAAATAAAAGGCATACAGATTGAAAAGGAAGAAATAAAAGTCTCCCTATTTGCAAATGACTTGATTATTAGAAAATCCCAAGCAGTCTACAAAAAATGTTTTAGAAAAAGTGAGTTTAGCAAGATTGTAAGATATAAAATAAACCTATAAAAACACAAAAAATTAGAAATATAATACCATTTATAATCACTCAAAAATTAATCAGTATAAATCTAAAAAGCATATAGCAGATTTATACCTGAAAAACATCATAATGCTGATGAAAGAAATAAAAGAAAATCTAAGTAAATAGAGAGACATATCATACTCGTGGATAGAAATTCTCAACATAAAATATGTTAATTCTTTCCAAATTGATATACAGGTGTAACAAAATTTCTATCAAAATCCCAGCAAGAATTTTTTGTTGATATGGACAAGCTTATCTTTAAATTTATATGAAAGGCAAACAATTTGAAAAAAAAATGAAGTGGGAAAAATCTTACTGCCTGACTTTAAGACTTATATAACTATAGAGGTCAAGAGGAATCAATGGAACATAATACAGAACCCAGAAATAGGGTTCTATAGAACTAGCTGAATTTTAGCAAAGGTGCAAAAACAATTCAATGTGGGAAGAATGAACTTTCCAACAAACGGTGCTGGAGCAAATTGATATTCAAGGGCAAAAAAAAGAAACTTAACCTCATATCTTTTACAAATATTAATTTAAATGGATTGTAGATTTAAGTGCAAAACATGAAATTATAAAACTTTTAGATGATAACATAGGAGAAAATATTCAGAACCTAGGGCTTTCTTAGGTCAAAAGCATGGTCCATAAGAGGAAAAACTGATGAATTGGACTTCATCAAAATTAAAAACTTTGGCTCTACGAAAGAGCCTCTTATGAAAATGAAAGACAAATTATAGTCTGAGAGAAAATGTTTGCAAAGCACGTATCTGACAAAGGACTCATATCTAGAATATATAAAGAACTTGACAGTAAAAAAAAAAAACTCAAACAATCTAATTAGGAAATAAGCAAAAGCCATGAGGAAACATTTCACTGAAGAGCATATACAGATGGCAAATAAGCATATGAAACAATGTTAAACATCACTAGCCATTAGAGAAATACAATGAAGACCATGATGAGATATCAGTATACATCTATCAGATCAACTGAAATTTAAAAAATAGTTGCAACACAAAAGCTGGCCAGAATGTAGAGAAACTGAATCTCTCATGCATTGCTAGTGGGAATATCAAATGGTACAGTCACTCTAGAAAACAGCTTGGCAGTTTCTTTAAAAACTAAACACGCACTTACCGCACCTCACAGCAATTGTACTTCTGGGCATTTATCCTAGAAAAATTAAAACTTAATTTCAACTCAAACACCTACACATGATTGCTCTTAGCCACCTTATTTGTAATGTCCCAAAACCGGAAACAACCAAAATATCTCTCAGTAGGTGAATGATTAATCATAGTATATTCATATTATAGAATATTGCTCAGGAATAAAAATAAATGAATATTGATACATGCAACCCTTTGGAATGATGTCAAGGGCATATGCTGGGTAAAAAAAAAAAAGCCAAGCTCAAGGGTCCCATACTGTATGACTCCATTTATACAACATTCTTGAAATGATAAAATTATAGTAATAGAAACAGGTTAGTGGTTGCCAGAGGTTACAAATGGTGGGGGGAAGGAGGTGGTGGTTACTAAAAAGAGATAGCAAAAGGGGGATCTTTGCAGTGGTAGAATAGTTCTATATCTTGATTGTCGTGATAGTTACATGAATATGCACATTTATGATAGAATAACACACACACATTGTGCCATTGTCAAATTTCTGATTTCAACATTGTACTATAATCATGTAAGATGTAACCATTAGGGGAAACTGGGTGACAGGCACATGACTCCCTTCTGTACTACTTTTGTAACTCCCTATAAATCCAAAATAATTTCAAAATTAAAAGTTTAATTAAAAAAAAAACTATCATATTTCTATGTACAAGTAATGAACAATTAAGAAGTAAAAGGTTTTTTTTTAATCTCCATTTACAAATAGAATAAAAAATAATTAGGAATACATTTAAAGAAAGATGTGCCAGATCAGCACTCTGAAAACTACAAAATAGCATTACAGAAAATTAAAGAAAACCTAAGTAATTGGAAAGGTATACCTTGTTTAAAGATTTAAAGACTCAATATTATTAAAATGTTCATTTTCTTCAAATTTTTTTATATATTTAATATAATCTCAATCAAAATCCTAGTAAGCTGTTTTGGAAAACTTGATAAGCTGATTTTAAAATTATATGGAAAAAATAGCTAAAATAATATTTAAAATATAAAGAAGTGTTAAAGGACTTGTACTAACTCATTTCAGTATTCAAGTAATCAAGACTCTGTAATTGACACAGTTATCAACATATAGACCAATGGAACAAATAGAGTTCTGAAATAGACTTGCACTTATATAGTCAACTAATCATTTTGTTTTTTACAAAAGTGCCAAGGTACTTCAATGGGGATGGATAGTCTTCTTCAGAAATAGTACTGGGTATCTGCATGGAGAAAAAAAGTAAAGAATGTTAAACCTTACCTCACATCACATACAAAACGATCACAGATTTAAACATAAAAGCTAAAATAATATTTCTAGAGAAAACATAGGAGAAAATCTTTGCGATATTGTGTTGGCAAAGATTACCTAAACATGACACAAACAACATGAATAATAAAAATACATATTTAAATGGACTTCATCAAAATTAAAAACTCGTGTTCATAAGGACACATTTAAGAAACTGAAAAGACAAACCACAGGCTAGGAGAAAATATCTGCAAAATACATATCAAGTGACGGGCTTGCACCAAGAATAATAATAAAATAATGCAAAAAAAAATGGGCAAAAGATTTGAACAGGCACCTCCCCAACAAAGATATATAACTAGCCAATATGCATATGACTAGACATCAGAGAAATGCAAATTAAAACCACAAGGGAATACCACAACATCCCCACTAGAATAGATAAAATTGAAAAGACCGTCATAGCAAGTACTACTACCTAGCGAGGATGGAGAGCAACTGGACTCCCATACACTACTGGTGGGAATGTACAACGGTGCAGCCACTTTAAAAACATGTTTGGCAATGCCTTCTAAAGTTAAACATACACCCATCATACAACCCAGCAATTTCATTCCTAGGCATTTTCCAATAGAAATAAAAATATATGTCCACGCAGAGACTTGTATGTGAATGTTTATAGCAACATTATTTATAGCCACATATTTGTAATGGCCAAAATCTGGAAATAACCCAAATGACCATCAATTGGTGAATGAACAAACAAATTGCAGTTCTCTTATGAAATACTACTCAGCAATAAAATAAAAAAAAAAATTGATACATGCAACAACATGGATGCATCTCAAAAACATTATGGTGAGAGAAGTAAAATACAAAAAAAGCAACATACAGTATTATTCCATTTATTTAAAAAATTCTAGAAAAGGCAAAACTATAATGACAAGATTAGCAGTTGCCTGGAGCAGGGAGTCTAGGGAGGTTATTGACTGTGATGAGGGAGAAGGGAACTTTTGGGGGTATTAAAAATGCTCTATATCTTGATAGTGGTCATAGTTACATGACTGTACAAAACTGACCAAAACTCACCAAAATGCATCCATAAAATGTGTAAATATTGTTGTGCAAATGATATTTCAACAATAAAATACTTCAACCTAAAAAAATTATAGTTCTGGGTAACTTTTTATCATGATGAGCTATCCTGTGCTACCATACTAAACAGCCAAAACCAAAAGAGAACAAAACACAGCAACTTCACATTAAGTAGGTCCTGTACCCTTATCTCAGGTTTTTTAAAATATTGAAAAGGATCAAGAGCCTTGTTTACTAGTCTATGACTCCCTGGTTGTCCAGGGACCCCACACTAAGAACTACAGGAAGAGATGCTATTTGGGATCAGAGCATTCTCTGATTGAATGTGTAAATATGGAATTGAGAAACAGGACCTTTGCCACTGGGTCCTTGCCAGGGTGTGAAGCTTGTACTTTCTTGTAGAAGTAAACCAGTAGGGATTAGTCCACGAGGGGTATTTTGTGAGGCCAGGCTTCTGGGCAGAGCTGTCCACTTGGCCAGGAACCATTTCTGCAAGGATTTCCTAAAGTCACTTAGGAGTCAGAAAAGGAATGTTTTATTTAGAGTCATAATTGCACTTACATGTAAATTGACAATTACACTGGAGCAGTTTTTCAGATTTTCAAATCAGGTCATAAATAATCAGGCTCAAAAGAGAATCCTGCATGCAATAACTACTAGCACAAAAATCAAAAATAAAAAATGAATTTGGTTTAAACATGAAAAGATTTCATCTTTTCCTCCCTCCCACGATCTTTCCATGTCACTCTCTGAAACACTGAGGAGTGGCAAAGATATATTTCTACGTTAAATGCATAAATTACTGTGCACCAGCAGCCATACTAGAGACTGAGTCATCAAAAGAAAATAAACGTGGTTTCTGCCCCCTGAGAAGCTCACAGAGTAAGCAGGGAGAGAGGTGTGTTCACAGCACACACTAATATAAAACAGACTGTGATGGGGCAGAGGACAGGACAAAGTTTTACGGGGGACAGTCAGTTCTGACTGGGTTGATGTTTGAAGACATGGCCTCACAAAGGAGCTTGAAGAATGAAACAGATTTAATAAGCAGAGAAGGTGGAGAGATAGTGTCAGAGGAAATGGCAGAGGCAAGATCTAGGGCAGGACCTCACATGATGTTAGGGAGAGCCATGGGTATTTTGATGGGGCAGGGGCTTAGGCACAGACAAATGGTAAAGTAAGGAATGAAGAGTGCTCCATCTCCATTTTTGCTGTTTGCTGTCTGATTATCTCTGTGTCCTGGCACCAGTGCTCCAGCCTTGCCCATGCCCACAGGGCCACCCCCTCGGGAGACTGAGATTAACAGGGCACCCATACCTGTTCATTCAGAGTGAGCAGCCAGGTGTTAACTCTGCATGAAGGATTCTCTTTTGAGCCAGATTATTTATGACATTGAATCCATACAGTCAGGTGCACAAGGCTGCAAAATTTCCCCAGTGTGTTCATTCAAGTTCCACGTAAATGGACAAGAATAGCTCTTTACAAGTGTGTCTGTGTATGCGTGCATATGCGTGCAGTGCCAAGCTATATAGCACCTTACTGTTTATTTACAAAGCCCATTTTCATCTGTTAACCAGTTGATTCTACCACTGCTCCATGAGTTAGAGAGGTAGAGAAAATGTACTCATTTTAAAGATGAGGTAACAGGATGGAGCTGCCACTAGGTTCACAAAATGACTACAGAATATAAACAGTCTGAAAGGTAGAGGAAGGAATAATTTATTGGTCAGGTTACTATCCAATTTTTTTAAGCTGTAAGCCCTTCATTAAAATGTGAAAAAGTCCAGTTTCCTGTGGACTTCATAAAAGTTGTTTTTGATCAGATCAACTAGTCCCATGTAGTGTTATGAGAGTGTTACGTCATAGCTTCTGGCTTCTCCTGCTAATCACTATGAAATTTATGTTTAGTGATTGCCTTATTCTCAGAATGGAACGCTCTTATATTAATGCTAATTAATAACCCTCCTTTTCTCCTAGCCCATTGAATGATAGAGCACCAATGACTGGAAGGGCTTTAGAGGCACTAGTAATGTGGTTTTAGAGTTTTTTTTTTCATTACTGATAAGCATCTGTCATCACATTTACTCATAACTTATGAAATGGGTAACAGCCTGGATCATTACCCCCATCTTACAAGTGCAGTAACTCTGACAAAAATAGGCTAAGCCATTTCTCCAAGTCATAGAGCTAGACCTCCAGCACAAGTCTCATAACTCCCAACCACTGTTTGATCCACTACATCAAACTCCCTCTCTCTGCTACTTTGCAGATTAGATGTAAATTATAACATCCCTGAATTTCACAAACAAGGAAATGCAGCCCTGAGAGGAGCAGAGGTCTGGCCTTGATGACATTCTGGAAGAGTTCCCTGCCTCTCACTCTCCCAAAAGAAAGGTAGAAACACAAGTATTCCCTTCATGCCATCATAAAGGTCTCTCCAGGCCAGCCTTGTCTTAACTTAAATATGACTCTAGGCCAATATCAAAAGGAAGGCGACAATGACCACCGACCCATTCACGGGTAGCTGGCCACATTGTCCTATCCTGGCCACAGCTGGGTCTGCTCCAGGGCATTCTCTTGAAACACAGAATAGCACCTCCCCCTCAGCCCGACAGGCAGGCTCTGAAGCCAGCAGGCTACAGCGTGAAGTGGCTCCCAGCAGGAGCTGGATGAGGCCGACAAGGTTACAGGTGCTTTTCATCCAGCCTTGCAGGAGAGCACCAACTTCCTGCTGCTAGAAATTTGTCTGCAAATTTTTGTCTTCATTCAAATCGATGGATGGAGGCCTGGAGACACCGGGGTGATATGATAACTTGATTAAGCCCCAGGACAGATGACACGGTAGCTCAAAGGCCGAGTGCTCTCCTCCTTAACCTCTCCAAGGGAGACCGCAGGCTTTGCTGGTAATTGGCCCATTGTCCCTGCCACTGTGCTTACTTCAGAAATCCCCTAATCATCATGTCCCTGGGCTCCTCTCTGGGGTGGTCTTAAATGCTGTCAGACCCATCAGAGCTAGTGAGCTGTGAAAAATACCTGTGCAATGTGACATCCCAGAGTAATGATTTGAGAAGCCAAAAATGACCTTTCTTGAAAACAATTACTTAATAAGATACCCCTCCATCCTCCACTCCAGATGTAAATGGCAATGCATTAGGGATGAAAGCCTGAGAAGGTTTTGTTTAAAGATGGGTTCAAACTTTTTAAATATTTTGTTATCTTGGGGGAATATTTCCCCTGATCTTTCTTTCTTATCCAGTTATTGTTTCCTGTTGGACTATTTCAAACACTCCTGTTGGAGTGTTTTTGATCAACGATTGCCAGATATTTTGGCTTACACTGATGTGTCAGTCTTGGGTAAGCCAATGTGTATATGTCATTGCTTCTGGAACAGATGTAAGACAGGAGAGGGGTGTGCCAAAGGAGGAAAAGGGAGCACTATGGATGGATGGATAGATCGGTCAATAATTTGCCATGGTGGTAGTTTTTTCCTACTCTGTTTTAAAATCTGGCAGCCTCTGTTCAGTGACAGATTTAAGGCATTTTAGAGCTGAGACAGAGAGTTCAAAACGAATATCCTCAATCCATTTCCGTTAGGATATTAAAGGACTAAAATTGTCAGCTCAGCATCTAAGGTGGGTTCTATTTGGTGAACGTCAAGAAACAGAGCTGTTAGTGGCACTTGAAAATAAGCAAAGAACACCAAAGAAATGCTATTTTAAATTTTCATTTACTATGATTTATAGTTTGAATCTTCCTATAAGGAAGAAGGCTATGGTATGCCAGCACCACCAGTTCTGTTTTTGTCATGGGAATGGAATGTCTTTTGAACTGCTAAAGTAGATAATTCCATGCCTGGAAGAAACAAGGATGGAAGGGAAAAGGGGAAGAATGGAAGAAAAGATCCTCTCATTTCCCAATAATTGTGAAGTCCAGGAATGTGCCACAGTGGCATTCGGGGAAGGGAGACTATGCATCCCACAGTTGCGAGCGCGCCTCACTCCCCTCGTGCCAGGTGGGGGAGTGAGGGACAAGGAAGCCCCTTTGGCCATGAGCCAAGGACCTGCAGTCCCAAGAGACCTGCGCCTTTCTACAGTGGCGAGATTTTTTTTTTTTTTAATCTTAGAGATTTTTTTTTTTTAAATCTTTGTTGTTGTTTTAATATTGACCGCCTGACCCCTAAAAGCTGTGCGCACCCAGCGCGCAGTGCCGGGAGCCCAGAGCCTTCCCCACCGCCCGGTGGCTGGAACCGCCTCTCTAAAGAGGGCGTTCTGCGTGGTCCACTGTGCCGCAGACCATTGCCCCTGATCGCCCCGCCCCGGCTGAGGAAGGGGCTTTTTAAAAGGCATCCCGGGAACAAAGGGGGCCCAAGAGCCCGGTTTCATTAAGGGCTCAGGCTCATTGGCCACACCAGTGAGCCCGCCCCTTGTCTGCACCGCGGTGTCCACACCCCACCCTCCCATCCCTCCTGGCCACTGCCCACTTGCCGGCCTCACCCAGCCCTCCCCCTCCTCCCCTACCCCTTCTCCTCCCTTTGTGACCCCTCCCTCCTTTTTCCCCCTCCCCCCCACACAGAGACCAACACCTCCAACCCAACCCTCCCTCCACCACCATTCCAGCCCGCCTCACCCCACCCGCCCCAACCCCTTGGGATCTTCCCCTGAAGATACTATCATCCCCTGGGAGCATCCCCTTCTTTGGAATTGAGAGGTTCCATCGGCCTGAAAATGAGGGAAGGATGGCCACCAGGAGGGCTCACGTTTAGAAGATCCCAGCCCTGGAGAGCAAGGTCTCTGGCCTGACTGCTGTCTGTTTCCTCTGCCACCATGGGAAGAATAGGACTGGCTGACCACAACCAGGAGTGGGACATCCCAGGGCTAGAATTTTAATGTAAAACAGACAAATGTGTCACCTCAAACATATTATCTGAGCTTCTTGGGCAAAAAGAAGAGAAGCAGTTTTGAGGGTGAGTAATAATGTATGTGAAAGACACAACTCTTTCTGGTAGATACTGCTGAAATCATAATTGCAGTGCCATTAGAAAGCATGGAGCCTACTGCATTCGATGGCAGCTGCTTTGAAGAGTGCCTCTGAAGTGCTGAGGTCTGGGGGGAGGAGAGAGTCAGGACACAAGGCCCTGCGGGTCTCAGTGGATGCCTTTCTCTGAGACAAAGCTTGCTCCAGGTTCCCACCCCACTGCTCCTTCCTCCCCCAGGAAGTACTTCTTTGGAGGGACCTGCAGAGCCTGTGATAAGCCCTCCCAGCTGGCTGGTGAGCTGGTGTTCCTTACCAGCAAATACTGAGTCATTGGGGAATGACCCAAAGGCATCCCCAGCTGCTCTGAGGCATAAGACATGAAGACAAGCCAAATGGGCCATTTTGTGGGAAGCCAGTGGGGTAATGAGAATAGACACATCTTTCTGGGTGGCTGGGAGGGCAATTCCAGACTGAACCATTGCCATGATCCTCTCATAGAGGATCTAACCAGCACCCACAGGGCATAGGTGAAAGAATATTCTTCATTAGAATAGGAGAACAGCTTCCCCAGGAACTTCCCAAAAGACCAAAGACCTCTCCATTCCTTTCCTCAGTGCCCTTTTGGGGTTAATTAGAAGGCTGCATCCATTAGTTGCTACAGATGACTTGTAACATCAGACAAGAGCTTGGGCCTGCCAGATGGGAAGCACAAACCCATGGACAGCTGAGACAGCTATACATTCTGCCACCATCCTAAAAGAACACCTTTTGTTGCTTCTCACTTGGAGTAGAAATGAAGCAGATGATTTGTTGCAGAGTGGAGCAGACAGCAGTTCAAGCTGGGGGTGGGGAAACCTTACTCCAGGTCCCAGCCCACTGCTTAATTAGGGCAACTCCTGGAGGCAATGAGGAGAAATGTAGGAAAATGTAGGACGGTGGCCAACTGTGGCCTTCCAGACAGGTCAGTACACTCTTTCTCCTCTGTGTGTTCATACTGGACACCAGTGATGCCACTGGTTATGGCATGCCAGCTGTTGTACCAGGGTTTACAGAGGAAAACAGGAAAGAAGCAATAGATTGGAATTTCTGAAGCATGCCATCTTTTTCTTGCTGCATTGATTTCTGGCAGAGCTGCCTAATAACTGATCTGGTTGTACCACTTTCTTTGATATGTATATATTTTAACCTTTTAGTGTTAATTTTTAAATTTCCTTCTTATTGTTCTAGAATGAGCATGAATTCATTATGAATGTTTTGAACTTAAAAAAAGGAATAAGAACCCAGTGGATACACTGAGAACTTAGATATTCCAGTGGATGGAATTGAGTCCTAATTGAAACTAAAATGGACTTTAAAATTACCCAAAGATGTTGAGGTGTTTGGGCACTTGTGTATGAACAGGTATGGGGCATGGATGAGGGAAGGTCACACTCCCAGCCTGTAGACTCCAGGTTTATACAGTATCAATGTAAGGACATCCAAACCTGTAAAGAATTTTTATAAGAGCGTATTCAAGCCAAACTGATGACATGCCTAAAAACAATATCTTAGATGCTCCAGAGAATGAGTTTTTCAGTTTCTTTTATACATTTGGAATTAAGGAGGGAACCTAAGGAAGATTACATGAAGATAGAAAAAAGCAAGACTGGGAAATCTCTGTGATTGTATTATAGGCTAGTCAAGATTCTGTGCTCTCTTGAGGGTGGTTATGCTGCTGAGGAGTCTGAAAAAGAGGCAATTCAAAGGTGTGTTAACCTAGATGCACAAAAACAATGGACAGGGCTTGCTTAAGATGAAGACAAACTTTTTATAGCCCTGGTGTGTGACTAACTGCCATGACGTGCCCAGTTAAGAATTTATTATCAGATTGCCCTGTGAGGTTACTTTTAGTTAGATTTATTACAGAGCCTATATTTCCTCTACGACACTGTCTCCACTTGTGTCCCCTCAGAGATAACTTCCCTCCTTAGGAGTGAATCTTTTCCTTAAGCCCCTCGGTCCTGATGATGACACTCAGTCTGTTCAACCTGAAGGGATACTGTCCTAGAAACACAAGGAGGCAAATTGCTGTCTTTCTGAGGAAAATTTGCTACACATGTTTTCCCACCACCTGGGATAGTAGAAAGAATGGTGGTTTGACTGTTGGAATGCTCTTAAAACAATTTTTGTGAGCTGGCCTCAAACAAGGTGGGCCAAAGCCCAGTATGGATGATGCAGTCCTGGCCCCTTCTTCCAGGCTGGCTTGGGAAGGAAGTGGACGGCTTCCATAATGAGGTTCTCAGCCCTGCTCAGTCAACCAAAGATGGTGAAATTATCCAAGGGCCAGAAACCTTGCTCTAGTTAAAGCAGTCCTATGGGCTGCTCTCTTGGAAGAAGAACCTGTTTAATCTGGAGCAACAGGACCTCAAAATGAGTGGTTTTGTGTGCACCTGGGGAAATGCTTGGGGAGGGGGGAAATATGTAAATATTTATTGGTTATGGTTTTAAAAGTCTGGGGAGGAATCTGCTAAATGAAATTTAACATATTTAATGCTCAAATGCATTGCATATAATGAAACAGTTGATTTTAAGCCTAAAGGTTTGCTTTTTTAAAACTCTATGAAAGTTTCAAAATTAATTTTGTTCAACGTCTTGTCTTAACTCAATATTTAAATATTAACTGAACTGTTTTTGAACTCTGATTTTGAACTAGTTAAAAATCTTATTTCATCAGACTGGTTTCTGAAGTCATTAAGATTTCTCTCCATTGGGGTAGGGTCTGCTTGCCAATTGTGGATGAGTCAGTGCACAGGCATATGATTTGGTCTCCACGTCTCAGATTTGGTATATATATATATATAAAACTAGTGTTTTAGGTTAACACCATTTAATTTTTTTAAAAAATTGGTCTTCGGTCTAATTCGCACCTTTTGGAAGCTATAACTTATTTGGTGCTTGAATACAAACTCTGCATCAATAATGTTTGAATAACTTTGGATGATATTGGGTCTCTGCAACTTTAAAGAACAGAGTTAAATAACATATTACCTTTACAGAAAAAAAAGTATACTATATATATTCCATATTCTATATAATCACCATAGAGTAGCGGTCACTATCATTATTATGATTAGCATTCAAAAGCTTCATTACAATAACCATTATATTAATTTAATATTGGTATAGCACTTTATACAACATCTGCTTTGTTATTTATGCATTCAGCAAACATTTATTGATTTCCTCCAGTGTACCAGGTTATGTGCTAGGGACCAGCAATTGAAATGAATCAGCATCATTGTTATTCTTGGAGTCACATTCATAGAAGACACAAATATGGAAGCAAATAAAGATGGTTACATGTTATAAGTGTTAAAATAAAGAAACAAACAAGGAGCCAACAGGAGAAAGGTATTGTAGGGGTTCAGAATGAGTCACCCCAAGATGTGCTTCTGTGGTATAGATTATTTTGAGCTAAAGACAATGGAGACCCTGCTGGCTCAAGAGAAACTTTTGCTTGCCCCCTTAACTGCCTAGAAGAATTCAAACTAATTTAAATTAAGGGTCTTTCCCATAATAAGAGATTGTCAGAGATAACTTTTATGACCTATTTTAGGGCAGGGAAACTACTAATTACCAAACATCTGCTCTTCTTATCATCCTGCAGTGACCTTCCTCACCTCTGTAGTCCCAAGGTACCTTATCTCATCCTTAACTCGGAATGCTATATAGACCTCATTTTAACTTTCTGTCCCTGAACCTTTCTTGTATGTGGGGGTCTCTGATTCTCTCATGTATATAAGGTTCCCATGTATATGTAGGTAACTACATTTGGTTGTGTTCTCTTGTTAATCTGCCTCATGCAGATTTAATTATTAGACCAACTGAAAGAAATTTGCAGGGTGAAGTTTCTTTCTCCCCCACAGTATAGACTTCCCAGAAGAAGGAGGAGAAAGTAGGGAAGACTTCCTGAAGGAGTTGGCTCTGAGAATGGCTCCTGGCTCTCATCACTCTCTGGGACTGTTACCACAGCCTCCTAAGAGGCCTCCCAGCTCCCACTTAATGCAGGGGACAAGTGAATGTTCTGACAGTGTGTGGGAAAGTATGGTCGCTGCCCAAGGCCTGGAGTTCTTCAGCAGAAGTGGGGAATAGCCATTCTGATTAAAAGTGACAGCCAACCCTCTGCAAGATATCACCATGGACCCTTGACCAACTAGTAACAAAGGAACACATTTATTTACCAAACATTAACGTTATAAAGGAAAAACTTGTGGTGAATGACACCCATGAGTTCTGACTCTCTATCCTGAGAATGAAGTTGCTTCAAGTTTTGGTACCTACTGTTCCTTCTGCTTAAACCACTTAGACATTGATTCATCCAGGAAACTCTCCTGGCAACCTCCAGTGGTGGGAGCTTCATTCATTCATTCATTCATTCATTCTCTAAAGCTTACTGAACATTTACCATATGGCAAACATTAGGTTTACAGCAGTGAACAAAATAGACAAAACATCTTGGCCTCAAGGAGCTTACATCCTATTGGAGAGAAAAGGACAATAAGCAAATAAATAAGGGAAATACGTTGTGTTCAATAGTGGAGGGTTAGTGGAAGCTGCCCACCCTGGTGAGGAGGAGTACCTTATAACATTGTTTAGAACCACCAGTGGGTGGCACTAATAAGGAGCAGGCCAACTTTCAAAACGTTTCATGATTATTTTCAGATTTTCTATGGATGATGCACCTCTGTATTACCTGGTCCCAAGGCAGGCTACCCATCCCTACCACTGATTTTGTATGCCACTGGATTAAAGAGGGATGACTGCAGTGGAGAAAATACAGCCGGAATGGGGGGTGAAGAATATGGATGGGATAGGTTGCAATTTTAAATAGAGTAATCAGGGAAGGCTTTACTAAAATAACATTTGAGTGAAGATCTTGGAGGGAAAAAGTTCCAAGCAGAAGAAACAGTAAGTGCAAAGGTCCTCAGGCAGAAGAGAGTGAGCAATGGGGAGAGTAGTAAAAGATAGAGAGGTAATGGGAGCACAGACCACATGAGGTTACAGGCCTTGGGATGACTAAGGGATGAGAAAGAAGAGATATGATCAAAAATACTTTTTGAAAGGATTACTTTGACAGCTGTGTGCAGAATAGACTGAAGGTAGCGAGTGAGGAACGTTGTTGGGAAGGGTGGAAGCAGAAAAAAACCAGGTAGGAATGTTCTAACATGCTAGCCAAGAGGTAATTGTGGGTTGAACCAGAGTGATAGTAATAAAGGTGATGAGAAGTGTCAAACCCTGAAGATAGAGCTCCCAGAATTTGATGACTCCATCAATGTGGAGAGCCTAAAAGGAGAATCAAAAAGGATACCATTTTTTTTAGCCGACATAGAAAAAACTGCCAGAAAGAGGAGGTCTGTGTGTGAGGCAGGGAGATGTGCAGGAGCTCACTTCTGGAAGAGACATCTGTTAGCTGCCAAGCAGACATGTCCAACAGTGGGTTCAGAGAAGACATAGCCTTGGGAATCAGCATAATAGTCACATTTACAGCCACGAGTTAGATGAGTAATGATGGGTAGAAGAGAGTTCTAAGAATTGAAGCTTGATGTGCTTCTTTGTGCTTCTCTTGCCCGGAAGATAAAGAGAAGCTAGCAAAAGAGACTGAGAAGGAGCAGTCAGAAGTAGAGGAAAAGCTAGACGAGGGTGGTGTCTCAGAAGCTGTGTGAAAAAAGCACTGTACAAGGAGGGAGGGGCCAACCATGGTAAATGTATCACACTCAGACAAGAGGAGGAACAAGAAATGATCACTGGATTCAGCAAAATGAGGACACTGGTGACCTTGACAAGAACAGTTTCAGGAGTGATGGTCTGACTGGAATAGACTCAAAGGAGAATGGGAGGAGAGGATTTGGAGATGACAAGTACAGATTGCTATCTTCAGAGTTCAGCTGTAAAGAGGAGAGCACGGGGGCCATCGTGGGGAAAAGAAAGCGGTGTCAAGAGAGAGTTTATTTAGACAGCAGAAATGAAGAATGATCAAATTGGAAAATGAAAAGATGCATGGTACGAGAGAGAAGGGAGACACTGGAACAGTGTCCTTGAGCAGCCAGCAGGGCGTGGATGGCTTATGCAGACTGAGGGGTTGGTCTTGGACAGGCACAGAAAGTTCACCCATAGTAGAGGACAGAGGCAAAGACAAGAACACAGACATACAAATGGGGTGGGACGGAGCAATGTGGGGACCAATGCCAATGCCAATTTCTTATGTTTTTTATCTTCTCATGGAGGGTAGGAAGAGTAGTTGTAAGCTC
Organism: Macroglossus sobrinus; assembly: GCA_004027375.1. NCBI lineage: Eukaryota > Metazoa > Chordata > Mammalia > Chiroptera > Pteropodidae > Macroglossus > Macroglossus sobrinus. The sequence continues at coordinate 220,022 of PVKZ01000225.1, read as the reverse complement.
ATGAGGGCAGGAAATGTGGTTCTTGTCACCATTGTTCCCTGATGCCAGAATCAGTGTTCAAAACACACTCATTGGTGTATGAATCATTGAATAATCAATTGACTTTTCAAAACAGGCAAATCATCACAGGACCTGAAACTAGTTAGCCTTATCCTAAATGGTCTCCGGCCAGATGCCCAGTGCCGTTCTAACATACTTGTAGTCACAGCTGTCAAGTTTCAGGGTTGCCTTAGCCAACAGGTGACCTCAGGCAAGTCTCTTTCTTGCTCTTCAGTCTCTAGATACTGAGCTGAGAAGGGGCTAACTAAGCTCAGGTCTCCTTGTAAAATGACCAATTTAATCTAATTTAAGATTAGTGTAGAGTATCACATTTATATCCATTCTTTTTTTTTCTCTTTCCTAATCACCCTGAAGTTGTCATACTTGCTGCCAAGCCCACCAAGGACACCATGGAGCCAGTGTCACCACCGATAGGCAGAAGAGAAAGTTTGAAAACCACAGCACATGACCCATTGACTTTTATGAGCATCATTAAAATTCAGTTGCTTAGTCAAGCCCCAGGGAATCTTTTTCGATTACAATTACTAATATACTATTAATACTACTAATACTTTAAACTGTTTGGAATCTTCTGGTTTAGGGCAGAGCCGTGGGGCCATGGAGAAGAGTGTCCTGTCTGGGACAGGCATCCTGCAGGCCTGAGGGTCTGAGTCCTTTTCCAAGAACCACAACCCTGAAGCCCTGGAGCAGGGAGTCCCCTGCCACATTGCACTCAACCAGAATCACAAACTTGCACACAGGTGTCCCAGGGCTCCACTTCACCACATAGCCCAAACCGCCCCCAATGCAGAACCCCTTAGGCATCCTTATCAGAGAAGCAGTTCCCCCAATGCCTGTGTGTCTAAGTCACCTTGTGTATCTTTACTTCAAGTGCCAAGTTCCAGCCCAGAGTGTTAGAAGACGGGAGGGAGGCTGGCCCCGTTAACGTTTATAAACATGTGACACACTGGGAACTTGCTTCCTCTCCCTCACTAGGAGCTGCCCCTTGGAAACATCTGCAAAAAGGTGACTGTCTTCTGGAGATCCTTTTTTTTTTTTTTTTTTTGTCCCCAGGGCACCAGAAGAGCAGCTGATAGCTCAAGGACAAGGCCTTTAATTTCTTCTCTATCAGGTTTGAGAAGAGGCTTGAAGGGAGAGGAGAAGAAATTCAATTATTTCATCAAGAAATATTTATTAAACACCTACTGTGTGCCAGGCCCTATTCTAGATGCGTAGGGTATGTGAGGAGTGAAACCAATAAAATCCCATGCCTGCACTCTAGTGAGGGGAAGGTCAGGGCTCAGGTGGCTGGCTGTCACATAACAAAGTGGGCTTCCCTCCCTTGGGGTGTAGGTGTGAGGAATTCATGCTTGGCTGCTGGATTCCTGACCCCATCTGCTCAAAGCATTAGTAGCAGCACTGGGCCCCAGTCCTTTCAGATCTTCTGTTGCCTGACGGAGGCCCAAGCCCTGATGCCTCTCCCTTCTGGCCTGCAGCACTGGACCTGCTGAGGACACCAGCGATCCCACCACCTCAGAGAGACTCAAAGCCACTCAGCAGTCATCGCGATCAGCACCAACCACCGTTGGTGGCAGGTTGGTGGCAGGTTGTGGCAAACCTTGGCCAGCTCAGAGGGACCTTGTGGGGTCAGCTCCCTGCCACCTGCTTCCTGCCTCAGCAGCCACAAGGGAAATACTACCTTCTGAGGAGGTGGAGCCTGTCCCCAGATAAGCGGCTGGCTGGGGCTGCCACGGGTGCTGCCCACCTCAACAGGAAAACCTACTATCTAAGAAGCAGTCTCTTCCTCTAGTTGCTTTTCTGGCAAGTGGAAGCAGCTTGAACACCTGCAGAGCAGTGAGATGGGGTGGATTAAACTCTCCTTACTTTTTAAATACCCACCATCTCCTCAAATCCAGGGCAGCTTTCCAAATATAACATTTTCAGAGGGAAAAAAATGGGTCTACCATGTTTGCAAACACCAAACAACTTAAGGTTTATCTTCTCCCTGTCGTGGGCAATTAATAAGAGCCTCTTGATATCTGTTTTTTGTTTTTTTTTTTTAAGAAGCCTGAAAAAAAACAAGACAGCCATGCATACTTGAGGATAAGCAAAGCAACAAGACTGTTCGTGGCACCACACTCCCCACCCTGCCTATGCTGGTGAGGGGGGAGGTGCAGGGTTTGAGGATGGGTCTCCACCTCCTGGGGTGGGCTGTTGCTTCAACCAGCTCCTAGCCAGCAAGCTAAACAAGACAGATTTTCCAAGCTTACTATGAGGAAAGTCTTCCTTTTTTTAAGTCTCAGAGGTATAAATTAAGTCTTTGTCTACAACTATGGAGGGAGATTGACAGGCCAAGCACAAATCATTCCATGGTATAATAAAATGTCCAAAAGTTAAGAAAAAAAATATCAAAATACAGAGACAGTTGCATGAGATGATTCTTCCAAAGCAAAATTAGTTTCTAGATCAATACTTTTCAAATAAGAGATCATAATTTTTTAAGGGACTTTTAAAAACTACTTGTGCCAGCTTCACCCCCAGTTCCAGAGATTATATAGCACATGCCCCAGGGGAGTGTCCCCATGGGAGTGTCCCTGACCAAGAATGGCTGTCTTGGTGAGTTATTCTTACCCAGTGGCTCTCAAGCATGAGAGACATCGGAATCACCTGGAGGGCTTGGTAAAACACAAACCACTCGGCCCACCCCCAGTTTCTGGTTCAGTAACTTCAAGGTGAGGTCAAGACTGTTCATTTCTAAGAAATCTGCAGGTGATGCCAATGCTGCTGGCCTGGGACCACACTAAAAGTCCTCCAGGTGTTTTGAGCTAGAAAATGGTTAAGAACCACTGGTTTTGAAAAGAAACCGTTTGCTGTTTATTGCAAAGGAACAAGATCAAACTTTCAATCACTCCTCTTAATGTTGACAGTGTGAATACACAGTAAAATTTTGGGGCAATAGCTTTGAGATGAACACAGAACCAAGACTCTGCCTCTGTTGGTGTCAGCAGTTCCCCTAGTCACAGATCTACTAAGTGAGGCTGGGAAGTTCCCTGTTGGTCCTGGGCTGCATGAAATAAGGCTGGGAATCACCAGCTGTTCTTTCAGTTGGAGCACGGATGTGAGGAGAATAGGGCATGGATTCCATCCCCATGTGGGCCACGAAGCTCGGCCTATCCCATGGTGCTGCTTAGGGGCCTCTCAGGGATTGATCCTCAGGCCACAAGGGCACCACATGGACAAGAGGAGAGTGCAAGGAACATCCCTCATTTTTGTGGCCACCCAGTCTTTAGGCAAAGCTGCCCCAGTCCCAGCTGCAGTCTTCCACAGGGAAGCAAAGGTCCCATTCTCAGAATTCAGAACAGACTTTGTAGCAACCAAACTTGCAACTTTTAAGCCAAAGTCACACCAACCAAAGTCGCGCCATTACCCCAAGGGTCAGTAATGCTCACGATTATGATATGGAAAGGAAAATGGCCTGCAGTTCCAGAAAAAGAAAGCCAAAATGTGAGAAAAGAAGAGTTTTAGAATTTATTTTTATTTCCTATTATGTTCTCATCACATAGAGATTATGTTGGCTCCTAATTCCATGTGCCTGTTGGGCGTGGGGGATAATTCTTGTACCTCCTCCGGGGCAGGAAACCTGTTTGTCAGCACTTCCAGGCTTAGCACAGTGCCTGGAACACACTGGGTCCTCCGTTAGGGATAAATGAATAAATCTTTTACATTTGCTTTCTAAAACCAGTGCCTCCCAAAGGGAGGAAAATACCATCAAAGGACAGGACTGTAGGGGCCTGGGAATCATGTTTAGCTGAGGGGAGCTCCATTCAGTCTAACAAGGAACCCTGCAGCCATGGAGCAAAGATTCCTCCCCCTGCTTCTGTTGGCCTGCTTGGCTCCATTCCTGAATATTTATTTGGAGTAATTAAGGCTCTCACCCACAGTCTGTCCTTCCTGAGCATTCAGAAACTGTCCTATTGTTGTTCTTCCAAAGAGTTAGTGATTTGCAGACCTTATAAAGATCCTCTATTTTGGCTGGTTATCAAAATCAGTTACCAACAGAGGAGCTGATTCCAGGATGCTGAGCATTTTGTCTGCGGTTGGTATATGTTGAGGGTGGGGGCAAAGAGGTAGGGCTGGGGAGAAGGGCTTATAGTTGCATCCACTCTCATACATACATGCACATGGGCACCAACACCAAAACTTAGGTCTTAGCTGATTTAACCAGATGATTCATTTTCTGCTTACTGGTTGGGACATGGTGGAGGGGAGTTGTCTATGTGTGAAGTTCATGATTCCCCTGAGATATATTCTGGCTTATACTTTTGGTAGCTTGCCTTTCTTCTTTGTTGCCCCAGATCCAACTCAAACTTACCCTTAAGTAAAGAATGCATGATGTATAAGCCAGATGATTTTATTTCAGAGTTTCCTACATTCTATTATACTCCTAAGATCACCTTCCATTTCCCAGACTAGTCACAATGATGCCCTAAATACTGGTTAAGATCATAACAGAAAATATTCATGTGAAAATTACTTCTTCATTTAGTATAAAACTGTTGACACACCGGTCTACTGTATTACTCTACAGGAACCCCTCAGAAATTTCTTTTAGACTCAAAAACAAGATAAACTTATCTCCCAGAAAGACAAATGTACTTCTCCTCTTTTTTCCTTGGCCACGAGGAGCCTCAGAGTTAAATTTAATAATAGTTTTAGGTTTTGTATATTTACTTCCCTCCTTCTTCTTGTGGTCCTGAAATTAGGATGAGAATTTTCATAATCTTATTGAATGTACATTCTTTGTTATAAAACACTCAATTTTTTTTTATATCTGGCAAAACACAAAGTATCAATGATCTTAGTGTAAAAGAGGGATAAATGCAGGATCTGGCATTCAGAGAGGAAACGAGCTGCATAAATAATAAAGATTTCCCATAAACAAAATTCCTAAAAATGATTAAGGGGTCATAATGGAACACAAGGTAATGACGCGATGGGGCAGCTGGACCTCAGATATTAGGTGTGTTTGAATTATAAGGGCATTTCTTTCTCCAGGATAATATTTTATTTCAATTCTCCATGAAGCTTGGTATTTTAGTCTCATGTTGGCCCCTGGATAAGATAATGGTCTTAATAAGACTTATTAAAAAAAAAAAAGTTGTATCATGCTTAACTACAACCTTTTTGCATGCGAGAACTTGTCTAACAGACATCCATTAGACACCTACTGTTTTCAGAATCCTCCCCACTCCCCATCCCCCAGCTCCTGGAAATGGGAGCATCAGAGGAAAAAGAACAGAGCCCAGGCCATTTCCTTCAATGGTTTTCTCCCACGTGTGGTCATCACTGTCAATAAAAGTCTGTGGAAGCTGGTTCCCCAGCAGCACGATGGATCTGGATTAGGAAGTGAGCATTTCCTGCTGCCCACGCTGGTTAGTCTCTGTCTGAGTGTCCAAGCAGGCTGTAGATCCTCCTGTTCTCTGGGGCTTTTAAAAATTTTCATCTGACTGGACTGGTGTGAATGGGGCCTGATCTGACCCTCAGGACTCCTGTTCTGCAAAGCCCAGTCTCAAAGGTACTTTGCAGGCTCCTGGGAGCCTGGAATGAAGTTTCACCACACTGTATGGTCCTAATTCTCCCTGCTAATCCTTCACAGCCTTCGTTCCTGGAGCTGCTGTGTTGGGGGTTCTGGCACTAGTGGCTGCGTAAGCCGTGCTGGCCCCTTTCCCTGACTTTTTTTAAATATAAATTTTAAAATGTGACTTTGAGATGAAAGCAAGAATGCCAAAAGGAGGCCGATGCTTTCTTGTGTTCAATTACAGCCCTGGGGAGTACCCCACACAAGGAACTGCTCAGAGCTCCAGCCAAGATGAAATCTGCTTTTCCAATAAGCACTTCAAACGGTGGAGGATGTTTTTGGCTGGATTCAGCAACTGGGAAGCCAACAGTTAATAGGGCTGGGCACCCGCCATCAGAGGAAATCTGAAGCTGCCTTTTAAGCAGCTTTCACTGCAACTGAAGTTACAAGGCATTTGTCTGGCTCCCCCCAGACAAACGGCACAAACCCCACCTTTAGACCTCATCAAACAGGCCTTCCAAGATTAAAGATTTCAATATTCCCGTTAATTACTCTCTGTACAGTTTTTCTTTATTATTTTTTCAGGCCAAATTGCTTTGCAATAAGTTCTAGGCATGTTCCAAATTATTTTACTGAAATGGAATTTTCAGTAAATAATTCCAGTTGAATATAGGCAACATCAGAAGTGATTAGTCAAGCCTAATCTAGAACACAAATATTTTAAGTCATACTCTTTCATATCACCGATGTGTTGCTTCAATCACCTGTGTTGTACCTTGGCTAGATGACATCAGCATCCTTCTGTGTACTGACAGAGTTTCCCAGACCCAGTCAGTCATGAGTGCATTTTGCCTGTTTTAGTAATTAAGTATTAGTCAATGATCAAGTCACAAAGGGAATCTTCACCAGAACCCAGGATGCCAGCTTCATTCTTAACTCCAAAAATCACATCCAGATTTGCACAAATGTTTGCTGACCTGTTAGGTAAAAAGTCTTTTGCATGGAGAAGAAGCACTGGCATGCAGAGCAGAAATTTCCAAATTTAGGTGTGTATAAATGATTTGTTAAAATACATATTCCATACCCCATTCCCAAAGGTTCTGAATGAGTAGGTCTGAAGTGGACACAGGAAGCACAGTTTCCAAACATTGATCTCTTTGAAGTCTTGGTTAAAATGTTACCTTCTTGGTAAGGACTATCTTGACCATTATATTTAAAATCACATACCACCTCCCCACACCCCATCCCTTATCCTGCTCTCTTTTTTTCTCACAGCATTATCACCTTCTTTTATACCATCGCTATGGGCTAAATGTCTGTGTCCCCTCCTCCACCCCAAGTTCATATGTTGAAGCTCTAATCCCCAATGTGTTCATATTTGGAGGTGGGGGTGAGGGGCTTTGGAGGGTAATTAGGTTTAGAAGAGGTCTAAAGGTAGAGTCACCATGGTGGCATTAGCACCCTTACAGGAAGAGACCTGAGCTCTTTCTCTACCACATGAGGACACAGTAAGAAGACAGCCATCTGCAAACCAGGAAGAGGGCCCTCACTAGACACTAAATCTGCTGGCACCTTGATCTTGGACCTCCACAACTATGAGTAATCAAAGGTCCAGCCTCCACAACTATGAGTAATAAATGTTTGTTGTTTAAGCCTCCTAGTCAATGATATTTTGTTATAGTGGCCAGAGCTGACTAAGACAAGCAAATAATTGACTTGTTTCTTATAACTTGTTTGTTTTGAGACTCCCCAATAGCAAACGTTCCGTGAAGACAGAACCTGTCTTATTCACTACTAAATCCCATGAGCCTAGAAGAGGGCCTGGGTTGGTAATATCTGTTTAAAAGGACCAATTGAATAAGAAAATGATTCTAGCACAAGTCACCCACGATGCACTTTTGAGACACCTGGTTGAGAGAGAGTGTGAACTTTGGGTTTGGCCAGATGGCAGTTTGGATCCCAGCTCTATTCACATTTATGTGACCTCAGACAATTTAAGCCCCCTGAGCATCAGTTCTCTTATCTATGAAATGGGGACAATATTTACATTTTAGTGTTGCAACACAAGGATCTAGAGAGCTAACCAGGCACAGAGCAGTACTCCACAGTGTTACTTCTTTGCTCCTTCCTCACCTTCTGTCAGAGTTTTGCATTCAACGGCCTCTGGGCAGAAAATGTGTCTGAAGCCTCCCAGGTAGGAGGGAACTGTATTCCTGTTTCTCATCAGGTGGAGAAAGGCAGGGAGCATGAGGTAAGGGAGGTCAGCCTTCAGGGGGAGTGGATAAGTCATCCCTGCCAGCTCCCTATGCAGCTCAGAGGACACATGTTCACCTCCCTCCACCCATTCCCACTAGCAGAAATGAACAAATGGTTTCTGAGTAAACAGGCAATAAATCACTAGCAGGGACCAGCACCCCCCAAAAGCAGCATCATGCAAGTTCTCACACAGAGAGAGGGCCTATGCCTAGAGATGGCAATGTGGATTCTGAGACAGCCTTATTGGGTGTACACAGCCCCAAGAAAGCTTTCCTCCTGAAAACAGCCCAGCCATTTCCCTGGGGCCCTTGGAGTAAATCCCAAAGACTCTGCCAGCCCCACCTGGAGGGACTTAAACTAGAGCATGGGAGATTTGGGCTAGGTGGGAACAAGGATTTTCTGATAGTGATCCTTGAATAGGTGATGAAGTTATAGAATCTATTTCTCTGGGTTTTATGAAGCAGATAGGATTTGGAGGCAGAGACATAGAAAACAGAAAACGTCTCCACACACACAGTTACATACACCCCAAAGAGAAGAAAAGAGTGTGGCCCCTGCAGACCAGGGTCAAGGCACCTGTTACATGGAAAACAGGACAGTGGCAGGGACAGACAACTCAGAGTCCAGAGCCTATGTGTCTGAACTTTGGCTCTGCTGCAAATTGTCTGATGACCTTAGGCCAGTCCCTCTCCCGCCCTACCCGTTTCTCATAAGACAGGAGCACAGATGTCTGTGGTCCATCTGGTATTTCATGAGTCCCTGATTTCTGCCTGGGCTCTGGCCATTGCATTGCTGAGGCAGTAGGGAACCCAGCCCAAACCTTGGCTGTTTAGACATCCTTGGCCACTCCCAGCATCATGTGAGATCTAAGTCAAGGCTCACATCTTTACTTTCAGAGGCTGCACTGGGAAGAGCAGGATCCTTACTGATTTCCCACACCTCTTCCCCGGCCTCTGTCCCTTGTGGAGGTCCTGTGCCTGGCATGCTAAAGGCACCCAGAATCCCTGCTGGGTCTGTGACTTAATACTGCCCCAGACTCAGGCTGAGCTCTGGAATGACATCTGCCTCTCTCAGAGGATCACTTATATGGATTAAAGGAGAGTAGTATTCTTTAAATTAAAAGGTCTCCCTTTGGAACCCAGCTACCACTCCCTCAGCACTGCCTGAAAATGTCACCTTGGGGTCCTAGCAAGAGCTCTGCGGGGTCCTGGCGGAGACTTCCAAGGAATTAGCTTGAAATGGGCTCTGCTGAGAACCAGTTGTAGGACCTTGAGCAAGTTGCCTTCCCCTCCCTGGGCCTCAGTTTCCCCATCTGGGCTGACCTGGTTCTCCGCCATCTCCCAGTGTTGACAGTCTGTGTCTCTCTCCAACACCAGAGCAGCTCTCTCATCTGGGACTGCAGGAAATGCCCACCTTACTGGCTGGCCAGCGTTTTTATTGGGGGCGGAGGCACAAGGGGTTCAAATGGGAGAAACCAGGAACAGGTGCTTCAAGTCAAGGCTAGAGGCAGGAATTAAGTCAGCTTCCTGCTTCCCAGAATTACCTTTTCCCTCCGATTAGAATATGTGAACTGTTGAAAACAGAAGGTCATCGGGGGTGTTCAAGGTGCTTTTACACATACAGCCTTTCCCCAAGTGAAATCTCACACCAGTGAATCCCAGAATATCAAACAGATGGGGGCAGGGAAGGATGGGGAAATATCAGGGATGAAATGGAGCATTTATGATAAAGGATGCTAGAGTTAGCATCCTGGCTGGGAAAGCAACACCAGGGCAGGGAAGGCTGTCTTCATCCTTTGGGGGAAGCTAGACAGGAGAGCATCCCTGTATCTCACCCTGCTCCCCTCATTAGAATCAACTCCCACCCTCTTAAACAGAGTGTTAGTTTAGTTTTGTTTTTGAAAACTAAAACTTCATCAACCAGAACTCACACCAGTGCACTCTACCAACATAGACAACGTTCCTTACAAATGGCACTGCTTTATCTGTCATATTAAACCAAGGCAATCTCTGGCCCCATCTCTTCCACTCCTGCCATATGAAAATACATGAGCTTGAAATATCTGATCCGCACAGCTCAGATAAGAGAGAAAAGGGAAGAGCAAGCAGCAGGAAAGGAACTGAGCAGAGGAGAGCCAGGGAGAAGAGAAACTCAGATGGGAAAGAAAGGTAATTGCTGGTTCCTGCAGCTGACCTGGCAGATCTGAGGACTCGGGCCTGGAGATTTCCCTGGATCCTCAGGATCCCAACAAGGTAGGGGAGCAGCAGGGAGTAACTGGTGAAGATAGAGGACATTGATGCCCCAGTTGGGTGGAAATAGGGGAGGGCTCCCGGGTCCTCATAAAAGGGTCAAGAAAGGCTCAGTGTCCAGGGTAAGCCCAGCGTCCTGCCTGGAGGAGGCGGGCAGCAGGGCTGGCCGAGTGAAGCAACCTGTGCCCAGCGGCTGCGATGGCTGCGTCTCCCCCAGCATCGAGCACATCACTGACGTCAAACGCAGCGGGGCCGCGGTCCACATTAACTAGGTGCAGATGCACGGAGCAGAGCGGCCTGCGCCAGGAGCTGGCCCCGCAGGGCCGGGCCTCCCAGCCCCGAGCTGCTCCAGCCAGGACGAGCCTGAGCAGCCCTCCCGCCCGCTCTCCAGCTGCCTTCCAGGCGGTGCAACAGCGCGCCCTAGAGGACGTGGCGCGGGGAAGGCGTCTGGGAGCCCCGCAGGCCTAGGTGTGGGCTTGACATCTTTAACACTTTCTAAGGCGTTCCTTAGCCTCAGTTAGAATCACTGAGGAGCTTTGAAAAATACCAGAGCCCAGGAGGCGCTTCCTACCAATTAGATGAGAATCCCTAAGAGGGAGACCCAAGCGCCAGTAAAACTCTCTAGGTATTTCCTATGCACCTCCAAGTTCGGAACCGGTTCTCATAAAGCAATGGTGCTGGCTTGAGTGTGTATCAGAATCGCCTATAGGATTAGTTAAAACACGGATCGCTGGGTGCCACCCCAGGGAGCTTGATCCATAGGTTTGTGGTGGAGCCTTATTAGCTCTAGTAAGTTCCCAACTGATGCTGTGTCCCAGGGCCACACCTTGAAAACCAGTGCTAAGCTTCTACTACTCAGAGTGGGCCCACTAGAAATGTAGATTTGGAGGCCCCGCCTCAGATCCCCTGAATCAGAATTTACATTTTATCTAGATGCAGGTGATTCATATGGAAGCACTGCTCTAAACACCATTTGGTCAGGCCTCATAGTATTAGGCTGTGTTGAGTGCTAGCAAAACCTTTCTGCGTCCTCTGAAAAATCTCTAGATCAGAGAGCTAGATGGAACATTCCAGATTATCAAATCCAATTCCCTTGCATGACAGATAGGGGAAACTGAGGCCCAGAGAAGGGAAGGAACTTGAGCAGTCATTCATCCTGGGCTCCTCAAATTTTCAATGCTTATAAACACCTCCTTTTTTCCCCAGGTGGTGGCACCTGTGAGTTCTGATAGTGTTCTTCCATGAATCAGGAACCCCATAAACTCCAGGGGGCTTGTGGAGACCCAGGTACTTCCAGTCCCATCTTGGGAGCGCCCTGAGGCAGTGAGTAGAGACAGGAAAACTGCAACAGAGAATAGGGGTGGAAGGTGGCCTGGACGAGATGACTCATGAGGGGCTGAGTTTGAGAACTGAGTGTCAGCCACTGACCCTAACTGTTGAGACTCATGCCCGTTTTCTGTTCATGATTATTCTGAATTCTTGGTGAAAAGAGAGATATCAGAGGCCTATCTTACAGGCCCTTGTCTCATAAGCAAATCTAAGTACATTGAGCATCTTGTCCCCGGAGTGGGCTGGAGAGCCAGCTTTGGCCACAGCTCATGGTGGATGCCCATCTTTTTTGGTCATTCAGCTGGCAGTCTGAAGGGTACACAGAGTCTGGATTGAGAGACTAGAAAAACACATGAAAATAAATGAAAATGAAACAAATCACAAGACTGTGGAGGTTGTGATGTCTGTGGGGGTGGAGGAGGGATGGCATTTGGAGCAGGTGAACACTGAAACATGCAGAGCTGTGGATCAGGGAAATCAGAGTGGGCTGCCTGGAGGCTATGTGGCTACCACAGCCCTGGCATGTGGAGCTTAAACAGGCACTCTGGTCTGTTAGAATTTGGACATCACACTTCCAAACACTCTTCTATCCTGTTTTCAAAAGGTGCAGAGATGAGCCCCACCTCATGGCCTGTCTGGGATCTCTAAATAGAATGTCTGGCTGGAAAGGAAGCAGTGGAAGAGTGGGTGGGGCTTGAATTTAAAGTTGATGAGTTTGGGCTTTTTGCAGGATCCCACGGGAAACCATCTGAGTTGTGATGTAGGAAAGCAATGCTTATGGAAGTTCCAGGAAGACTGTCTTTCTAGAATGTAGCATATCGCTGACATGCCAAGCTCTAGCTTTAGGGGCTTGTGATGAGAATAATCACCAACAGGTGTAGTTATAACATTTTGGAGGGCTACATTTTAACATTCTGCCTTCCATTCTATTCATTCCCAAAAAGCTCAAGGAAAATAACCAATTTGTAACTGTTAAGAAAAGAATGGGTAGATATTTGTTTTCCTTCTGTGGTCTTTTATATTCCCAGCTATACCACCCTGGTATCAGCTTTACAGAAAACAAAGGAACTGAAATTAAACATTAACCAGGATCATTGAGCATGTCACTAAAATGAACAGCCCTGGTGTGAGGAGAGGAGAGGCCCCCAACTCTCTGGTGGACTGTTCAAACAGGAAAGAGACCTGGGGGCAGCAGCAGCACCCCCCAACCCCCTTCCGTCTCCAAGGAATTGGGAGGCCAGCCGATTCCAACCAACACTTTGCATTGCAGCCAACAAACATTTACTGAATTCCTGTGGAAGGGCCAGCCATGGTGCTAGGTACTTGGGAACAAGGAGGCCTCAGACCGAGTCCCAGCCCTGAGACACTCATGATCACCTGTGAGCAGGGCTCTTTAAGGAGGCAGTAGGAGGGACTGGAAGGCAGAAGAGGGAGTGATGTCTTTCCTCCTAGAGGGGGCAGCATCTGCTGTCGGTGTTAAATATTAGACTTTTATTAGTAAAAAGAAAGGGCAGTCCAGGGAGAGGGGACAGGTAAACAAGACAGTGGGGGACAGTTCATGGCATGTTTGGGAAATGGCTAGTCTGGTGTGGGGTGTGGAGTGCACTGTGGGAAGAAGAGTGTCTGGGGAGTGGTCAAGGTTGGGAGGCAGCTTAGGACCAGATTGGAAAGGCTAGCATTGAAGTCCAGTCTTGACCAGGAAAGTTCCAGGGGCCTCATCTGAAGCCCTCCAGCTGCTATGGGTGGGTGGGTTGGCAGAGTGTCCTCATAAGAGGCCAACCAGGCCAGAGAGGATTAGGACTTGGCCCAAGCTGCTGCAATGGGGAGGAGAGAAGGGGATACTTCAAGAGGCATTCCAGAGCCACAGTCATCTGCCTCAGTGACTAACTGGGTGGGAAGAAGTGAGGTAAATAACTGAATGCTCTGACTTGGTGCCATCCTCTGACAAAGAAATGGTCTCAGTCAAGAATTCAGCTGGGCAGTAGGAAGCACACTGGTATTTCAAACAGAGGGACTTTAATACAGGGGATTGGTTGCATAGTGATGTAAAAGTTGAGAAACCGAACAGGATGTTGAAGCAGTGCCAGACGAGCAGTGAAAGAAGCCGCTGGCACCACTGAAAGCAGAAGGGTCCCTGAAAAGTGGAGACAGTGTAACTAGAGACAAGATGCCAGGAGAAGCGTGGCTGAGCAGAAACCAGAACTGATCTGTGCAGGGAAAGCTGGAGCCATTCAGAATACCTGGCTCCTGGTAAATGCTAGAACAGACAGAAAGCAAAAGAAATACCCTGGTTGCTCTCTCTGCCCAACATCCCACCTTTCACTTGCTACTGGCCAAATCTACTTGAAAGCCCAGAGATTAAGGCACCAAGCAAATGTGTACCCTGAGATAGAAAGCAGGCTGAGGAGGGGGCTTGATGTGACAATAGCAAGCCGATGCCTCCACAAGAACATGAGAGGAGGCAGCTGAGGTGAGAGAGATGATGGGTGCAAATTGGAATACAAGGAGCATGAGGTGCCTCCTTGGGAGAATATAGAGCATGAAGACATGGGATTGAAAGGCCAGAGAAGCAGATGTGGAGGGATCGGCATGGCTCTCTGTTTGAGGTTTACCCAGCTGAGGCAAGAGCAGACTCATGCCTGATTCATATTGTCTTGGAACCAAGCCTCAAGGGTAAGTCAGGGCGAGGTGGTGTTGGTGGCTGAGTGATATGCCAGGTCCCACGTGCAGGAAAGTGGATGCGTGGTAGAAACTGGGCTGGTCAGATTCACGGTATCATCCCCCTTCTGACAGCAACTAGCTGTATGACTTTGGGCAAATGAATAATGCTTTCTGGGTCTGCATCCTATCTGTAACGTGGAGAGCATGCTTCCCCATGGGGAAAATTGAAACCACACGAAGCATTCTGTGAACAGTGAGGTTCTATTCACTTCAGAAAGACCGAGGATACTGAGTGGATGCTAGGTCTAGTGAGGCTATTGGGACAAGGGTTGGACCTATTCCTGGGGCCTCATGAGATTACATACACTTGAAGAGAAGAGGGTGCCATCTCCCTGCTGCTGACCGCTGTACTCAAACACCAATTTCTGATGGATTTTAACTCTCAGTCACAACTCTGGCCCTCTTATGACCACATTCCGCTTATGACTAGGCACCCACATTCTAAATGACCAAGAAGGCAGAGCAGCAGGTGAAACCCCCAAGTAGGGCCAAACTCTCGTCCCCACAAGCTTGGCCTGCAACCTATATAGTGGGTTGGCAACTAAGCTGAGAGTAAATATCATTGGGGACCATGGAAGCTGGAGCCTGCAGACAAGCACTAGACCATGAGAAATCTAGAAGGGAGCGGCAAAAAAAGGACGGGGGTCAAAACAGAGCATGCAGAACACAGTGCATGGCAGGAAGGGATGTTTGAGGTCCCCTTGGGTTGAGGGACTTGACCTGGGTCTCCAGAATGGTGTGCAAAATCCTGTGGTTACTTCTTCCTGGGAGAGGGGCCAGATTTTTTATCTGACTTTCATAGGAGTTGGCAGCCCCAAGGGTCATAAATTCCAGGGTAAGCCCCTCTACTCTTCAGCCTCCCCTCCCACCATCCATGTCACACAAGCAGCAGACTCTCCATGTTTCTTCACCACCCTGATCCTTATTGGTGCCACCTCTCCACCTGGAAATTCTCTCTTTCCCCCTCTTTCTATACAGCTTATTTTCTACAGGCTTTAAGACTCAGTTCAAACATCACTCCCTCCAGAAACTCTCTCCTCACCCTGTCCTAGCACATGGCAGATGGAATGTTCCAAAGATGGACACTCCCATGTACGTATTCCATCCAGCAGATCTCCTGGCAGTGTGACCAACACTCCTCCCTCAGAGAGATGAGTCTGCGTCCCCTCCCCTTGGAAGTGAGTGGGACAGCCCTGCGAATCAAGTACAGTGGTTTGGTCAGAAAAAGGATAAAGCTTCTGTCTGGTTCTCATTTATATTTTCTTGCTCCCCCTTTTTCTTTCTTTCTTTTTTTTTTTTTCTCTCTCTATCTATCTCTTTCTCTTCCATTCAACACCTACCTGCCTTTGGACCCAGCCACTGCATGTGAAGAAGCCCAGGCTGCAGGAAGAGCCATGGGGCCTGCAACCAGCATCAACAGTGAGTGAAGCCCCCACATTATGGTGCAAACTACCCCATGTTCTGTCTGCAATGCTGATCCACAAAAACCCTGAATGGTAATGACTACTGTTAGTTTAAGCCATTGTGGTTTTGGGTAATTTGCTGGCCAGCAACTGACAAAAATGCTTCTCTGGAGTTCTGTGACCCCGTGTTTCTCTCTGTCAGGGCGTTTTCTCCCCAAGTTGTAACCATTGGCTGGCAGCTCTGCCTCTCCACTGGCCCACGAGTGCTCAGCGACAGGGACCACCTTTCATCTCCACATCCCAGGCCTAGACACACTGATGGTAGGTATTCAAGGGGCACTCAATAAATGTTTACCCAATGAAACCCAGGAAATAAGAGAGAGATGATGGGGATAAGACGATGGGGTGGATCAAAAACGAACTGCTCAGTGATAGAAATATTTGAGCTACAGTTCTAAACATGTTAGATATACTTGTTAAATGAATGAAGGATTGGTATTCATTTAAAGCTGCACAAACTGGTCACATTAGTCTCTTGTGGGATGTGCAGAGGTTTGTCTATGAAGTAAACACATGTAAGGAAGTAAAGGAACCCAATGCAATAATTCAGTGTTGCAGCTTGGCCTCATGAAAATACCAAATTATAATTATTTTTATTTCTCAGGCTAAGACTCCAGAGATCCTCAAATAACAGGCAGCCTTCTTCCCATAAAGCATCACTTCCTCCCTCCCCAACCCTCCTAGATTCTCTGGGCTTGGGGGTAGGCAGGCAGCCTACCACTCCCTGAGGCTGTTTCCACAGGGAGCTGCCCTCCCAAAGACCCCAAACACTGAATCAGCTGCTCTGCTGACCCAGACCAGACTTCTGGCCTCACCCCTGGGCCTGTACTTCCTTCCCCAAGAGATCCTCCAGACAGAGAAATTTCACACTGATCCAGATCTCACCAGGAGTTTATAGTTCTCAGAGCACTGGCTCGGGCATCATTTCACTTGATGTCACACAGTCACTGAGGCAGACTCAGCAGGGATGGTGAGGCCTGTCTTGTAAATGGAAGTGGTCTTACACCACTTCTGCCCGCACACCCCCATCTCTCTCCCTGCTTTGGTCACCGTCAGCCATGCTCCTGCTGATCACAGTGGTGGGCCCTGCTCTGTGTAGCTGGAGTGACTGAATCACCCACAGACATCCGACCAGCTCAGCTCCACCCTTAGCATCCACAACATTTCTGGACTTCTTGACCCACAGTGTGTCAGTTCAGCATGGAAAACAAAAGCTCAGGTAAATTCAATAGAATTGGACTGGTACTTCTGTTGCCAAAAGAAGCATGCACACACACGCCAAAAGCAAACAAAACAAGGAGACAAGCAAACAAACAAAAACCTTTAGTGTACATTCCACAAGCCAACGACGAAGAACTGTTTTTGGATTACGTACTTACTCTTTGGGATTATTTGTGGTCTCTTTCCCTGTAACAAAAATAAGAATCAAGTTAGCTGTGCTATGCCTATTTCACAAATGTCTGCTTATACAACTACTTAGGGACTACAAGCATGCGTCTCACACATACACACGCCTCTCTCGGATAAAGAGGTCTGAGGGTTAGGATGCTTTCTGGAATCTTTCCTTCCACACCTACTATGTCTGGTCACTGTCTCTGAGGCTGACATTCCTCAAGTTGAGGGATGGGCAGGCAGAAGGCTGCAGGCTGTGTGCCAGCCAGGTCAGCTTACAGTGAGCTGTCAACCCGGTTTCTGACACCCCAGAGAGGCCATAAATAACCACAATGAAACTGCAGCAGGCCTCGGGGCCTCCCCCGCAAAGGCACTCCTCCTCCATCAATCTCCCCTAATGACTGCTTGGCATTCAGGCTTCCGATGTGACCCGACCCTGGCCCCAAGCATTCTTTGGGGCACAACCTCCCTTCCCAGGCACAGAATGAGTCAGCCTAGAGCGCACTGCTTTGAGATGTTGTCCTGCCAACATACTTTTACAGATGCCTGAGAAGGGCAGGGGAACTCACGTCACTCAAAACGCTGCTCTTTTTAAGATGGGCTTCAGGAAGCAGAGCTACAGCCACCAACCCCACGGTCCATCTGGTCATGATGGCTCCTACACCACAGAGGCTCCCACACAGCCACGCTTACCTCGGCCACACAGCAGTTACTCTGTGCTTTGCCATGTGGGTGGGCAAAAGCCGGATGATACTGTAGCTCCACTGTTTACGCTTCTTTTGTCCTGACCTCAAGTGGCAATTTTCTTTTATCCTTACCTTTTGTACTTAAGACTGATTCGCCTTAACTATCTAACCACCCTAAAAAACATGCTCCTGAAATTACATAATGGCCCCACTTCCTCTCTTTACCTCTCTCAGTCTTTCTCCTGAGCTCTCATGATTAAAATCACATAAGTAAAATGTTTACGATTCCACCCTACCACCTAATAAAACAAGTTGGCTGTCTCATCAACAGCCTAATCATGTATCCCTAGATAAGAAAAATAGGAAATGCTAAAATGATTGCTAAAACATGTACTCTTTGTCAGTGCACACACAGCGTAACATTAAGCTTCAGCGACCACCTACTTAGTTGTGAGGGTAGAAGGTGTGTCTTACAGAGTCAAACTTCCTCATTTACATATGGGAAACTGAGGCTCTGAAAGTCACAGGACAAGATGGAGAACCCAGGTCTCCTAGGGTAGAGTACACTTGCGGACAGATGTTACCAAAACCAGTTCTTCCCCAAGGGGATAGAGAGCAAATACAGTAAACTGTGGGGATCAAAATATAATTTTCTTTCCACCCTCTAAATTCTTCTATATGGGCTAATAATCAAGTTAACATGAGACAGGTTAATAGGAGAACATGTCCAAAATTTACTACGAATATACATGTGGGAGTGTGATAAGAATATGAGACCAAAAAACGCACTGGGCAGTGGAGTCTCATGTGCCATTTTGCAGAAAAAAGAAAGGAGATGGGGATCTGGGAATTCAAAAGGAAAGCAGGTGATTTATAGGTCAGAAGAGAAAGAACAAACATGTGGTAAACAAATACTGGTAGGCCCACCCAGAAACAATGGGGCACAGAGGGGAAGTTCAGCAAACAGGCTTTGCTAGATTTCTCCCCATCTGCCACAGGTGGTTTATATTATGAAGCTAAGGCGATGCTCCCTTCCTTTAAGCAGGTTTTTCTGCATGAATTCCTTTAGGCAGGTAAAGGGAGAGGGTCAAAGGTTCTTTCTGAGTCTTTTGTTTCTTCATAACAAGCTTAAAATCAATATCCCAAAAGGTATATTTTGGAATAGCAAAACTTTGGTCCTCTCTAAAGCCACACCCTTAGTTCAGTGCTGAGCACAGAGTAGGGCCCTCCACTGTCAGTGCCTCTCCAGATCCTCAAGGTCCCTTTCGCTGGTTTTATGTGCTCATCGCAGCTCCTAGGTGCTTTCACTCATGACCTAGGCACCTGTAGTTCTCTTTGGAGAGCTGTCTTGTGGGGTATAAAGCCCAGCTCCTTGGCTAAAGTTGGGGCAAAGTCTGAGATATAATATATACTCCAGAGCTTTCTCTGTGGCATTGGGCTGGGACTGGTTCTCTGCCTGAAATCATATGCTGCTCCTCATCCTATCTCTGTCACTGTCCTGTTTCCTGTCCTCCGCCCACCCCCCACCCCTTACCAGTTTCTCCAGAGAACACTTGTAAGAAATCTCTTGCATCTGGACCATCATCTCAAGGTTTGCTTCTGAGGAGCCTGACCTAAGATTCCAGGAAATGTTTGTGGGATGAATGAAGGGATCATACCAGCCTAAGAGAGGTGCAAAGGAAAGGTAACAGGTAGCTAAGCTAGGGGAAAGCTGTGAAGAAGGGTGACAGGAAGAGCTGCATTTAGTGTCCTGAGGGCTGAAGCCAGGATTAATTATGTCTCCTTCCCAGTACTTCCAGTTAAAACAGCCCACGAACATGATTGCATCCACGGCACGCGTGAGTGTATCTGCAGGCACATGGGTTGTTTCTACATTCCAAAGGGCTCTCTGTGAGCCCAGAGCCATCTTGACTTAGCATCCTGGACTGGCTCACCTTCTGGATAACTGAGGACTTGCCCTGTTAATTAATAAAACATTTAACACTTACACCCCTTACAGTTTATAGCTACTGCTGTTAACAGAGGGTGCTTGCAGCAGATGGCTTCATCCTGCCAATATTCCAACAACAGCTTCAGTTCTTAGCACAGACAGGAGCCACTCACCTCAAGCCTGGCTTTCCATTGTCACTCTGCCCCTTGGCCTTCCTCAGGCCCACTTCCCAGAAATGTGGGGGAACAAAAGTGGGAGCTGATAAATGCTTCACCTCTTGTCCAGGGCAGCTCTAGAGATGTTCTGGATGCTTCTCAAGTGGTCCTTACGGAACTGAGCCCCGTTTCGCACAGCAGCGGCTTCCACAGTGCACCCTTATGTTGTCTTCCCCTTTTTGTCTGGTCGTCCTACTTCCTGGGATCACCTCCCAATTAAACTGCAGCTGAGTCCTTGCCCTGGGATTCTGCTTTCATGGGTACGCAAATGAAGGCAGTATTTACATAATGTCCCCTTCTTCCAAGCAGCTCAGGGTCATCGTTATCTATCTCAGTTCATCATTGACTTCCAGCTTGGTTCAAATAACGTGTTGTCCTTAGAAGTTACCCATCTGCCTTCCATTAAATGGCCCCAGCTGCTCTTCTCTTGAGTTTATGTATTATGTACTTATGTCTGACATAAAGTAAACAGACTCTGAGCAGAGGAATGGTCCTGTGACCATACGCATGAGCTTTCATCCAAGGCATTGGAAACTGATTTTGGTGTCTTGGGAGACGTTTTTATTTTTTTCTGGCTTAGAGCTCTAATTTGGAGAGTATAGAGGTTGGATAGTGAAATTTTTCATGAATACTTCCTTTTATTTCAATTTAAATATGGGATGTGTTTGTGGGCAAATGCAGTGGGTCTAACAATACTTATTGCAAAGGCCCTTAGTAGAATATGCCAATTTCATAGATCCTGTTTTTAAGACTCCAGGAGGCATCACAAGTTTGCCAGCTTCATAGATGTCAAAATGATATCATACACCAAAGACACACGGCTGACACACAGATTTCAGAACAAAACTAAACTCAACCCAGAGACTGATTACAGATTCTCCCATTCAGCCTTTAAGTGTAAGCCAGGGGTCTCCTTTCCTCTCCTAAGAGTTGCATGTCCCCTCTAGTGCAGGAGTCTGTATGTGCCCACACTAGCTTCAGGGTGACTCGGTGGGATGGATGTGTCATGTGGGAAGAGTTCTGTTCTGGGCTTGCCTCCTGTCCAGTGGCATTCTTGGTGTCAGGGTACTGGGAGCAGGCCCCTGGGCACCACAACTGGTGGTGCAGCTGGTGAAGGTGAAAAAAGAGTCAAGCTTCAGTTACAGGTGCAAGAACAAACTATAGCAGGTGTATTGATCTCAACCCACAGTGAAGCCTGGGGAGGGGCGAGGGGGAGAATCAGAGGTCAGTGGAGCTATCTCTGAGTGTTTGCTGTGTTGCTGAGAACAGGGTGGGCAAAAGTACATAGAGCTTTGTTGTAGGAAGTAAAGAGGAACAGAGAGAGGCCATGGCTGTGGGACCTTCCCGGACACACAGTGAATGGGAATTCCTTCTCGGAGGGGTTTGGCCCCACATGGCAGTGGTGAGTTCCCTGCTGGGGATAGTCAGGAAGTCTAGGCAGAGGGAAGCATATTCCACTGTGGCCCAGGCTACTGATCCAATGCCAGGAAGACCCCCCCAAAGACTGGTATTCTGGTCATGAGGACAGGTGATAGGAAGGCTAAAGTTTGCAGGTCATGGTGACTAAAAAGACATCAGGATTGATGAAGTGCCGTCATAGGGAGTTGGTGGCTCTGTATGGTTTGAGTGCTGGTGTTTGCACAGAGGAGGCTGATGAGTGTGGTGAGCTGCAGAGAGGGGTGTGGGTGATGTTAGATGGTCATCAGTGATGATATTAATGTTCCTGAGGTTGGCGCAGCTCAGCAAGGCCGTGTATAAGCAAAGCAGGATGCTGAGTTGTTGCAAAAGGGTGACAGTGAGATGCTAATGACTTCACCCACCTGGGGATCATCCAGGGCCACCTGAGGAGGCATGTCATGGATGAGAGCTCAGGTGGGGATGCAACAGCCCTTTGAGACAAGCTTACCACCTCAGCAACTGCTGGGATACACTCCTCAGATTTTGTAAGAAAAGAAAACCCAGTCCCTCTGAAGAGATGATTTAATTGGCCTCCAAGCTAAAATCTGCATCTTCCAAATCCATGATTCCCCAAGGCCAAACTGACATTTGGTTACGAAAAATAACCAGCTTCTTGACTGAGAGGAATTTGGCAGAAGCGCAGAGCTGTCAGGAGTTCTGATCACCAGCTCTGCTCCTGGGAGGGTGACATTGCACTATGGGACTGGGTGGGAATGGAATGTCCCAGCTAGGTGGAGCCAAGATGCCCTTTGTGTGCTTGACTGACCCAAAGAAGACATAAGACAGGAGCCTCCTATTGAGGTTGCTTTCCAAATTCATTGTTTGCAACTCAAGGTGTTTCCAGAAAAACTTGGTCCCATTGTCCTGAATACTCCCATCACTGGGCTATCCTGAATCCTGAAGGCAGGTTCTAATTCTGGTTTCTGCTAGCAGGAGAGTGTCAGTGAGACATTCTCTGAAAGACTTTCCTGGTGAGGGCAGCGATATCTCTCTCCGACCAGTATATAAAGCACGGCTGGCACCCTGGTTCCTTACTCAGAAAAGAAATAGCAGTGCTGTTCAAGAACAGTTCTCCAACTCTTAAGGTCATCAAACAGTTTTTTCCTGATTCATCTGTCATTCTCAAGACTGAGTTTCTGCTTCTGCAGCTGGCCAGTTAGTATCTGAGCACCTTAAAGATAGGCCACAAAGGGTCGGGGGTGGAGGCCTCTAGAAACACCTGAGCATACCTGGTCTTCCAGACAGTCAGTACACCTACTTCAAAGGTCTTGGGCAAATGCTGCCCAAAGTCTACCTTTTTTCAACCTGCAGGAGCATTAGTGCTCCCCATCCAATGACAGGAATGTCCTTGACTGTAAAGTATCTTTCTATTAAGACTGGCCCCAGAGTCTCAGGAGTTTCTGTGAAATTCAGCTTGACAAGGAAAGGGTGTTGTTGGGACAATCCATTCTACAGAACCAGAATCAAAGGTAACAGGAAGGTGAACCACATTGTTTTGAGAAAGATGAAAGACCACTGGAGTCAGTGATGGATGAAACCTGTCAGACAACGGCATCAAGGAAAATGGCTTCCTGTCTACCATGAAGCCACTGGCCAGAGGCTGAGTCCTGTAGAAAGGCGGTCCATACTCATACTCCATCCATATCAGGAGGAGGGCACAACCTTCAAGATCACCCCAACTGTGGCTAATGAGAAGTTGACACTGGGGGTGTTTGGACTGGAGCTGGGATGACTAAGGGCTGGGCTCATGGAGGGGATATGAAGGCTGCTTCCACTTCCAAAGGGCTGTTGTGTGGGCAGGGGTCTCCTCTTGGTCGTGCCAATGGGAATGTCACAGTGAAACTCGCTTGAACAGTCATTGCTGCCCAGGGAAGGCTGGGTTGCATCAGGAGGGAGTGAGCTGACCATCTCTGGGCACAACCAGTGGGCAGTTCCTGAGGAGTCAAGCTAGAAGGCCATGATGGCACTCCGCACATCTGCTGTGGCCCAGAAGTCTAGCTGTCCCAGAGGTCTGAGGGTTTAGAATCTGGCTGGTGTCCACCATCTCCCAGGCAAGGTAAGCATACTTTGGAAGGTGTGTCTGTGAGGCTATTTCCTGAAGAGAATAGCATTTAAATTGGTAGATAGAGTAAAGAAGATCATCCTCACCAATGTGGGTGGACACCATCCAACCCACTGAGGGCCCAAATACAACAAAAAGGTGGAGGAAGGCAAATCCACTCTCTCCCATTGAGCTGAGCCATTTATCTTCTCCTGCCCTCTGGAGCTCCAAGCCTTTGGGCTCAGACTGAATTACACCATTGACTTTCACTTCTGTTTCTCTAGAGGCTCTGACATCTAACTTTTGTTCCTTCTGTTACTTTGAAACAGTAGATCTCATCGCTGACAAATCTAACACTCTTTATAATAAAGGATCCTTAATATCTTCTTTAGTCTCCTGAAATAAATTTTACAGATAATATAATCAGATCTCAGAATTTTAAAACTATTCTTACTGTAATAAGTTAGAAATAAAATGTAGTTTATAATAAATATTTATTTCCATGAGTAAATGCTTGGCTAAGACCTCACCAGAGACTTGGTGAAGTAGTTAGAAGCTCTCACCTACTTTTGCTAAGCAGAGGATGAATTTAAGAGTAGAGGATGAATTGAAGTTGCTTTTCCTGTGTATTTGACTCTGCCAAGGGGAAAAGATTTTCCAAACTGCCAAAAACTCTTCACAAAACTCCAAAGAAAACAAAGCACAATCTTCTGAGAATATAAATGCTAAAGTGTGGGCCTGGAAACTATAGGGTACAAACGTCAAAGACACCAAGACAACTTCGGTTTGTACCTAAAGGGTGGCTGCGAGGCAGAGATCATTACCACAGGACAGGATTCCACCCACCGCAGTGTCTGACGGCTCACTGCCCTGCAGGATGGTCCCACCGTGCAGGACACTTAGCATCACTAGGACAAACTAGAATGCTCCAGCGTAACCAAGCGCCACGAAGTGGCGGTGCCTCCAGGTAGTGACTTAAGCCCCCGCACCGACCACTCGTCGGGCGTGGGCACCCAGCGAACCCGGCATGGTCCAGAGTTGCAGAAGACAGAGCCTCGGCGTCTCCGTCTGCCTTCCAGGAAGTGTCCCCTGGGGCCACCTGGTCGATGTGCTCGGTTTTCCTTTCTAGGGGACCCGGGTTGTGACTTCCTGAAACTTAACGCCCGGCGCCACCCTGCGCGGTTGTTACTCCGGATGAGGAGAGCCGTTCTTCCCTTGGGCCACACGGGGGCGGTCGAGACCCAGAATCGGAAAGTTGCAGGTTGTGAAAATTGAAAAGTCTGCAGATGCAAGAGAGATGGAGGCAAGCCAAAAACAGCTTGAAAATTTGGACTTATCTTGTGCTATATGGTCTAATTTTTGGCAGCGCCATCCAGTTGTCTAATATACTTTGTTAGCACTGAACAATTTTGGGAGGCATTTCTAATCCTTCCAAATAATATAATGTTGATATTATAACAGCAATTTCAACATTTTCCAAGAAACACCAATAGGGACAGACAAAATAGGGAAGCAGTTGGCCAGTTCTTGCCTCCCCCAACACCCACCACTTCTCTGGAAATAATAATGATGATAGATAGATAGTAGATAGATAGATGATAGTATTTTTTGAGAACTTACCCCATGTCATTGTTTCTCTTAATATTTTCTCTTCACCAATAACATTATAAGATGGGTATTATTATGCGCATAATAAACAGTATGGATGAGGCAGCTGCAGCACAGAGAGCTTGAGTAATTTGTCCCAGTTACATTTCTGGTAAGTGGCAGAGAATCACTGAAGAGGAGTAGAACATTCAAGACGTGGGGCAAAGGAGTCCCACCTGATGGAAGAAGATACTTTAGAATGACTCAGCCATCCTCATACTGCACTAAAACAAGGCAGCATGTACTCAGCTTATTTCTTCAAATCTACTGAGAACATGAGGATGGTAAAATAAAAAACATCGAGAAGAAAAAAAGCCTTATTAAATATTGTTATTCCCAGTGTTGTGGTTCGTGTTGTTCATGAATTCATCCAAAGCATTATACCAAGAGGGTCTAACAATGCTTACATTGACTCACTGCCTGGGGTCTAGCCGCAAATAGTAGTAAGGCCTAGAACTGGATGAAATTGAGCCCTGAGTTTTAAACCATGGATGAGCATTAGAATTCCTGGGGGAGTTTTAAAAAACTGATATCTGGGTCTCCCTCAAGCCACCTGCATCAGAGTCTCTGGAAATGGTGCCCAGGAACCTGTTGTTGTTGTTTTTAACATTCCCAGGTGATTTTATGGTTTACTCAACAATAAGAACCAAACTCCTTTTTACATGGATGAGGAAACTAAGACCCAATGAAGAGCCATAATGTGCCAAAAGCTGAATGTTAAGGAAGTGCAGAGCCAGGTCTCCAGGTTTCTAGTGCTGAGCTCACCAAAAGCTCTAAGGCTGCACCAAACTGGGGCCACCCCATGAGGAGACAGGCGCAGGACACGAGGACCCCTGGAGTGCACAATACACTCTGAACTGACTCTTCACCTGCTTGCTGCCGTCTGAGTTGGGGGATGCTCAGCTCCTACTATTTCCTGTCAGCTCTAACCTCAAGATCCCAGTGGCCTCCTCAGTGGTCAGGACTTCCACTACTGCAGACTTGGCCTTGGCCTCTCTAGCCCTAAAGAGAACCATCCATTCCACCATCACCTCTGCTCATTGTTTCCTTCATCTGCTAGTTGATTCACCAGATAAAATACTCAATATTCAGTTAAATTTGGATGTCAAGTAAACCATGAATAGTTCCTTAGTATATAAGTATGTCCTGTGCAACATGTGTATGTTTCTTTGCTAACTCTGGAAATTCTACCCAAAAGAACACAATGAGTGTGGTTTTGCCTGGCCTACTTGAAAGGAGAATAAGCAGCTTGCCCAGACAACACAATCCCTAGCTGTCAGCTAGTGCTCTTTCCTCAGCATCACTTGGCACAGAGAGAAATTATTATATTTTGACTTAATAAAGAGTTATATTTTGGGGAAAAAAAGATAATTAAGAGAAATGTCTGCTTAATTATCTTGTTTCGTTACTCCTGGCAGTAGATGCATGACTATTTGGACCATAAGCTATATAGCTCATGCAGGCATTCATTTGCTGGAGGTTTGTGACATGCTTCTATGTACTAGGTGTGGTGACCCTTTCCCCTTATAGTAGCCATCATACTTAGCCAGAGGCCAGCAACCTAACAGAGCCAGGCTGTGGGCCTGGGCAGTGAGAGAGCACAAGTCTGGGGGCCACCGTTACAGGACCCTTAGTCGCTCAAGGCCTTGGCCTTCCTGAGGAGGTAAAGTTGCCCAACGTTGGAAGGATCTGGTCAAGTTTATTCTTAAACCAATGCTTTGGGGAATTGAACCAAAAAAATTGATGACAGAGAGAGTTTGTTCCTTTGGAGAATCTGCTGAACTACCTTCCATCACCTTAGAATTGAATTGATTTAGCCTCAGGAACTGTGTGTATTTTAAAGGGCAACACTGGATATGAGGGAGAAGTATACTTTCATATCTGAAGCTGGCATCCTGTTTTTCCCTTCCCTTAAACCTATTCGGGCCCTTAGGTAATGGCTTCACTGTCTTCCTGGCCATCCAGGTGAGAAACCTGTGACTCATTGCAGGCTTCTCCCTCTCCTCCATCTTCCAACCCTATCCATCCAGCTCCTGCCTCCCTCGGCGAACCTTTCTTAGACTGAAATCTGTTGGTGTGTCCTTGGAATACCTGTGCCCACCAGCAGTACCTAGAGGTCCCTTGATGCCCATATCCTGGCCCACACTGGCTTCCTAATTTTTGTGAGATTAATAGGTTAAGTAATACCTAGGTAGTTTGATTCACATCTCTGTAATTCACATTTAGGTGTTTTAATCCATTTGCGTATGTGATGTTTGGATACTGAAACTTTTCATTTTATTTACTGAGCATCCCTGGCCCTCGTAGCTCTCATCTCAAGCTAGGCAAGAGTCCTCACTGTTTTTCTGCCCCTTGCTCTCCTCAAACTGCACTCAGTCAACTGTCTAAAGCACAGGCAGAAGCATAGCCCTCCTCTGCATAAAGTCCTTTAATAACTGCCAGGCATCATTAATAAATATGCAAACTTCTCAGTTGGCCCTTCAAGGCCTTACATAATCTAGCTCCAGCTGACTTTCCAGCCTTTTCTCCTCCCCTCTCTCCCCAGTAGCCAATCCCCATATGCCCGCTGCTCTGACCTCACTGCTTTCCTGTCTCCGTCCCTTGGCTCACACTCTCTTGCACACATCTTTAGTACCCTCTTCATGCTGTCTGTTGCCCTCCAAGGCCTGGGATCAGATACAGCCTTCCGTGGGGTATGTGCTAGCCCAGGCCTCCACCTCCCCAGAACTCTCCAGGGCTTTCCCAGCACCAAATTCTCCATGCTTACGTTTTTGTCCCATGCATCTTTGATTTCTCCCACTGAAGCTTGAGCTCTGGAGGGCCTGCTATACATTTTATTTATTTCTCTCTCCCCTACCCCAGCATTTAACTCAAGCCAGTCCACACTGCAGACAGGAAAACCAGGGAAAAGGCTGCAGGAAGGTTCAGTACAGGGAGACAAAGCACTTCTCTGAGAATGGGAAAGGAGAAATGGAGATGGGGATACTCAAAAGCATCCATTGACTAGTCGGCCATGAGCATTAAGGGGAAGGAGAGATTGGAGAACACGCCCAGCTCCTGGGCTTGGCAGTTTGCTGGATGGGAATCTAGGAGGAGTTGGGGACAGAGTTCGGTTTAGACATATTTGTGGCTGTGATAATAGAACACAGGGCTGCTGAGAAGGCAGACAGCTCAGCATAAAGCTGAAAAGACCTGAGCCCAAGATAGAGATTGGAGTCATCAGCATACAGGTGGCATCCAACTCCAGGGGCATGCATGAAATTGCCCAGAAAGGCCAAATGACAGCCAACTCTGAGGAGACCAGCATGGACGAGGTAGCTGGGAAAGACTGAAATAATGGCCAAGTTTCAGTATAAGGGGGGGTGTCCTGAAAACCAAGGGAGAAGAATGTGTTTGACTGCCCTACAGGGCTGTGAGAAAGCTAAGAACTGCAGCCCACCCAGCTTGCTGTCCTTTCTGCCTCTCCCCTCAGCCGTTTTCTGTCTCCTCAGGGAGCAGCCACCTTGTCTGCATATCATGCAAATCCACAGCTCCCACTCTGGGGCCTTCATGTGGTAAAAGCCTAACAACCAGTGTTTACTTACCTTCCCAAGGCGCCTCTCATCCTGTGTTCTCGAAGCTGGCGATATGAGCGCCCCACACACCGAGGTCAGACCCCTGCCCTCATCTTTCTAATCACCTCTGCTTCTATCACTCCTACACCAGTTAAAAACTAATTGCCAGAGAAATAGAAACAGACATTTGGCTTTTGAATTGGGTTTTAAAACTGTGTAGGCTTCATTTTGTAAAATAGTACTTCCGGGCTGGAAGTTCAGGGTAGGGATGAGGGTGTAGTGGGTATTAAATAATAGAAAAACACCAGAGGAGCAGCGTTAATTTATTCTCCAGCCCATGATGCAGCTTTAATGGGTGCTTCACAAAGCTTAAGGAAGGCCTTGTTAGATCTCAGACTCAGAGAGGGGGATAATGAAGAATGAGAAGGAGGAGACTCTAGGTGGTGGACTTGGCCACCCCCACCTCCCCCACCTTGGACATGTACCTCTATCCCGTGCATCTGAAAAACCAGATTCAGCTTCCCCTCTGCCCCTACCTCTTACTTGGTAAGGCCCCAGAGGCCATCTGCTTAGGCTCCTGGCTCTGTACGCCTAGCGCCTGGGGCTCCCCTGTCTGAGCCTCGATAGATAGAGTGACCCTCACAGAGCCACAGCTTGACTTCAAGTCCCACTCCTGGCTGGCATTGTACATCAGTCCTGGGAAGCCTGAGCCCTGCCTGGGAGACAGCTGGACATTCAGCCAGTGACACTGGGCCTTGTCACACGAAAGCACCACAGTTCCTTCAGGGTTGCTATAGGTGCACCAGCTCCGGGCCGCCTTTTCCTCCACAGCCAGATCCCAGCTGTCCCCCGGCTCTCTGTCCTCCAGCCTTAGGGCCTGGAAGCCCAAGCGATCCCGGGTGACAGGGCACACCAGCTGCTCTTCCTTCAAGGCAGGCACCACCTGGCCCTTCAGGTAAGCGGGGCCTGCACAGTAGGTCTGGATGTTAAAGAGCCGGTCGCTGTACTGGTGCAGCCAGCTGAAGAGGTAGGCCAGGTGGCAGTCACACTGCCAGGGGTTGCCGTGCAGGGCAAGGTTGAATAGGTTGTAGTTGGTGTCGAAGATGCCCTCTGGGAGCGTGGTCAGGAGGTTCCTGGAGAGGCTGAGCAGCTCAAGTTTGGACAGATTCTGGAAGAGCTCTGAGTGCAGGGCTGTCAGGTTGTTGCTGCCCAGGTAGAGCTTGATCAACTCCTCGAGGTCTCTGAAGATGCCGGGTGGGAGATGGGTGATGGCATTGTGTGAGAGAGTGAGGGAACTGAGTCTGGACAAGTTGGCAAAGGCTCCCTCGCTTACAGTCTTCAGCTGATTGTGGGACAGGGACAGGCCGACCAGGCCTGGGCTATGAGCAAAGAGGCCAGCAGGCAGCATCTGCAGTGCATTCCCCTGCAAGTTCAGATAGGTCAGTTTGCCCAAGGAGGAGAAGATGGATGGTGGTAGGTGCCTAATCGCATTGTGCTGCAGCCACAGCTTCTCCAAGTGGAAGAGCTGCGAGAACACTTCCGAGGGAAGCTCTGAGATGGAGTTGCCGTCCAGGAAGAGCTCCTGCAAGCTACCCAGTTTGGCAAACACACGAGGGGGCAGGCCAGAGAGTGCATTGTTGCTGAGCCTCAGGGTGTGCAGGCTGCTGAGGGGATCAAACAGCTCCTCGGGCAGCTGGGCCAGACGGTTCTGAGCGAGGTTGAGGGTCCTCAGGCGTTTCAGAGGCTGAAAGAGCCTCGCAGGCAGGGTCTGGAGCAGATTGCCCTGTAGATGGAGGGACTCCAGGGCATCCATGTGGTGGAAGAGGCCCTTAGGCAGAGCGTCCAGCATGTCGAAGTTGAGAGTGAACTGGCCCAGCGAGGTCAGGTTGGAGAAGATGTCGGTGCTGAGGTTGGAAAATGCGCTGCCAGTGACCTCCAGGTCCCGAAGTCTGGGCAGCCCCCCAAAGGCATCTGGCTCCAAGTGGTAGAGCTGGGTGTTGAGGAAAACCACCTTGGTCAGGTTGGGGCTGCCACCAAATGCCCTGGCTTTCACCGTAGTGATCGAGGTCTCTACAAAGACAATGTCTGTGGCGTGGGGTGGGATATCCAGCGGGATGGCAGCCAGCTCCTCATCGGAGCAGAACACTTCCTGGACAAAGCAGTCACACCCCACAGGGCAGGGCTGGGCGAGCCTGGTCAGGAGCAGGAGGCAGGCCCAGCGCAGCCAAGCTCTAGGAAGCATCTCCTAGATCCGAGTGGGAAGAGAACAGAAGTGGTGCCTTTATTGAGGGTGGTGTGGTTCGATGACCGGCACACTGGACAGGGAGCCAGAAGACAGGGAATCGGTCTGTCAGGGAGGCTACCCATTTGGACAGCAGTTTATGTTTTTAATGGTTGCTTTCATACTACCTCACAGAGCGTTGCAAGTTTGGTGGGACCAGGCTTCTGACCTCCCGACAGCGAGGGTGTCACATGGCCTGTCCACAGCCACCCTGCGGGTTAGTGGCAGGACCAAGACCTGGGTCTCCTGGACTGCCTTTGTTCTTTCCAGATTGGAGAAAGAGGCAGAAGGAAGGCAGAAAAGGCATGAAAGAGAGTTATAAAAGGAGACTATGGGTATTGTGGAATTTTTAAAACAATATGTAAAAATAGAGCAGATTATTCCTGAGTTGGAAATTTTTAAACCATAACTCTTCCTGAGATTCCAAATCTCAGCACATTTCTAATTGTGAAGAGATTTTACCATCTGCTCTTGCATGTCTGCTGAGAGTGAGAGCTGCCACGGCAACAGGACACGCTTTTATTTCCAAATGAGTTGTCAGGCTCCTCAGTACTGCTGCCAAAATGCTCTCCTCCTGCCTGCAGCACCCCAACCCTCACCACCACTGGGGTGCTGCAGGCGGGAGGAGAGCATTTTGGAACTCCAAAATGTTTGGAGGCCATGGAACTCCAACATTGTGTGGACAGATGCAGTGATTCCACAAACCAGTAGGGTTTTGGTTTTTGGCTTTTGTTTTAAATAAGGGAAGAGGACCAGGTTTTTAACTGACTAAATATCAATTGTTTAAAGAATGCCAGCAACCACCCACAAGTCACAAGTGATGATACAGCTTCCAAGTGTTTATTTTTCAGTCCTTTTTATGTATGAACCATTCATGAGCCTTGCAAAATTTGAGAAATATCACACTAAAAGTCCAGATTTCAGCATGATTTAGGGACAGTGGGCTCATTCCTATGTGACAAGATCAACTGGAGCTTAGCTGCGCCATTAGGGGGCGTGCACTTCCCAGGTCACTACTGCTCTGACCCACGTCGTCATCCTTTACAGACTTGCAGTGGTCCAGCATCCATAAATGCAAATTCCAGATTCATCACATCCTAGCTAGGTGACCTTGGGCATGTTACTTAATCTGTTTGTGCTTCCGTGTCCTTATCTATAAAATGGAGATAATAATAGTACCTATTGTGTTAGGGTAATTGAGGATTAAATGAGTAAATATAGGTAAAGGTTTTTAGATCAGTGTCTGACGTAGAGTGGGTAATTAATGAACTATGTTAATTATTGTTAAGGTTACAAGCCACCATCAAGGTTATTTGTACACCAAAAAAAAAAAAAAGTAGTTAAAACAAAATGCCCTTTAGATATAGACGGAAGGAAGGAAGGGAAGGAGAAAGGAAGGAAAAACTCTCACACAATATAATTCCAAATTTTCCCAGTTTATCTGTCCTCAGTAAGAACTCACAATTGGCTCCCTATAGAGACATCTTGGCCCCTATCTGCCTCTTCTGGCACCCTCCTCCATCGCAAAATTCAGCTTCTGAGTTAAAGGGCTCCGACTCTGAAAGTCTCCAGCGAACATGGTGCTTACAAAAAGCTCCCATTCAGACACTCAGCTTTTCCAGGAATTCTTCTGCTTAATCAATAAAGAAGGGACAATTTCTCCCAGAGAAAGCGCATGCCTCCCTAGAGGCTTCTCTGATGCACACACAGATTTTGAGTAAGCCCCAGGAGATGAATTTTACACAGTGGTAGGGAAGGACTCTAACAGCCTCTGTGCCTACCTGCCGCTCAGGACAGAGGGAAATGAACAAGCCTCAGATAAATGTGTGCCTCCTGGTTCCACATCCCCTAGAGCAGCAGTTACAGAGTTCAGCTTTAGCCTGAGACTTTATTCTCTAGAGAGTGTGTGCAAAGAATATAGGCAAGAAGCAGAGGGCCCTGGCCGAAGACGGGTGAGGCAGCCATTGTCCCAGCATACCTGTTACCTGGGCTGCCCCTAGGGATCCTACACAAAACCCCAAGGGATCCTGACAGACTCCTTCCCTAACCCCAGAAACAAGGCACCTGGCAGTATGTTTCTCTATCTTCGTTCCTAGAATAGTCCTCTGAAATGCAGGGTTTTCGTGGAGGTCCTCTTGGAAAGAAGGTGGGTTTACTCATCTTGCCACACTCGGCATCCAGCACAGGGTTGACACAGTGGGTTTGCTTAGGGTTTGTTGAACCAACCCCTCCACACCTGACAGGCAGAGCTGCCCGTCCCTGGAATGGTTTAAACCCAGAGTGAGTAACCACCAGCCAGGCCGTAAAAGTGGCCTCAAATCTTCGTCCTCCTGAGAGTAAGAGGGAAGCAATTCCTACCTCTAACATGCCGTAATGTTATCACAGGCTTGCCCCCTTTTTTTTTGCTAACCCCTTCAGTTCTTAGTTCTCACAGGCAGTTTTCAGAAAAGAATTCCACCAGAAGGGACACAAGAGCCCTAGGGGCCACCTGGCCAGACTCTCTGTAGAGAGGGCATTCACTGTGGGTCTTGGGTTTGAACCCAGATCCCCTGGTTTTCCCACAGCTCCTGCCACAAAAGCTGGGACCAAGGCAGGAAGTGCAGATGAAAAGAAAGCTAAAGCCTCATGGAGAGAATGTGTCTCACTTACTGAGCCAGCATGAGAAGGTGTCCCCTTTTCCCTTGGCCTGTGCCTCTAACTTCTAATTCACTGTCATTTGGAAATACATGCTTTAGAATTTTCCAATGAAGGAAATAACTCAAGATTTAGGATTTAAATTAAAACTATGGCATCAGTCACACAAAATCAAGTGTAGGCAAGTCAGCTTTGGCTTGGGCAGCAGCGGTGAGGGAGGTGGTGGGGAACCTCTCTGATGTGGGTGGCAGAGCTGAGGGGGCTGCTCCTACCTGCCAGTTCCCAAGGCTCCTACACATACATCTCGACACTCAGAGCAAATCTAGAAGTGACCAAAACAAGGAAACAAGGGTCCCAGAGCCACAGCGGCTAAGTGAGGAGCCAGGATCAGTCCTGATGGCCTGAGTTCTAAGCAAGGTGCTTGCCAAGTTGGACTTGCTGAGTTCTAAGCAAGGAGGTTTATGACCCTGAGGCTCCACACCATGGTATGGAGGACCCAAGATGAACATACATAAGGGCGCTCACCTGCTATCTCTCCACTACCCTTCCCACCTGACTCCAGTACTGCAAATAGAAACCCCACATGCCTAAGGGCCTGAACTTCCATGACATGTCAGCCTAAGGAAGATGGATCTGGGGAGGCAAACCGCACAGGATGGGGCCTGGGCACTTGAAACATGGTTTAAAATGGGGCATATTCTCTGATGAGCGTGTCCCTTTGATCTTGCAAACTTCTCAACCCTGTGGTTTCATGGTGGAGGGGAGGACCACATAAAGTTCAGTGCAAAACCCCTCTTGTGCCTGTCTACTGGAGCAAGAAGAAACAGGGAGTGGTACTTCGCGGTGAGGGTATGGAACACAGATAATTTCCAAATGTTTCACTTCCAGCCCAACTCATTCTCCTAGTACTCCAGAATGGCTAAGAGTTTGTGCTCTGGATTCAGAAGGTCTGAGTTCAAATCTTGTCTCTATTCTTTATTAACTGTGTGCCCTTGGCTAAACTAGATAACTTCTCTGTGCTTCAATTTCCTCATCTTCAAAACAGTGAACTTTAGTACTACCTTCCTTGCGGGGTTGTTCTGAGGATTGAGTGAGAATATGCATTGGAAGTTCCAAACCCAAAGCCTAGCACAGTGTATACTCAGCAACATTGGTGACCCTGATTATTCTGAGTTCAGGCCAGCCCCAGCTTTGTTCTGAAGTAGTCACAGAGGTTGGCTATAAAATGACTGATGAGATCATTCAACTACTCCATTTATGGACCAAGGAGGTTTATGACTCTCTACGGCACTTTTTCTGGCTCTTTCATTCTAGTCAAGAGAAACGTGTCATTGTTTTGTCTTTGGTTTAGTGGAGCACAGATTCTGATGGCCCTATCCAGGATGTTCTGGACGTGGGCTCCTCCCTCAAGAGTAGATCACTGGGGGCTTTGGAGATGGGAAGTGCCCCTGCTTAGGCACTGTGGAGGCTGGCACCAGCGGGGACAGTGGGACAGCAGCCAGAAAATTCCTGCTTCTCATCCGAAAACCACCTCTGCATTTGTGCAGAAACCAGAAATACCCACAAAAATGTTCCATGGTCTCAGCAAGCCAAGGAAGTCTGGATTTGGGGAGCGGCGGGGGGAGCGTGCAAAGACAGGCTGGGGAGAGGTGGGGTTACTGGTTGCAAATGGACTCTTTCCTCTTCTCAAATTGCTTTTGGCTTGGTACATTTCTGTGTGAGCCACAAGCCAGTCTGTCATCCACCACAGAGCTAACAGTCACTCTTTCCAGAAAGTAATGGGAGCCCAGATCTGCTGACTATTTTATCCAGGTCTCCAGGGAAGACCTGCTGCTCCCGGACCTCGGTCTCCTTCCCTTTCAACCCAGGAAAACAAGTCAAGTGGCTGAGGCAGTCATACCCTATGTGGGTCCCTGCCTCTATCCTGCCCTACAGGGCCAGCTCTCCCCAACCTGCCGCTCGGTATGTCCCAGACAGCAAAGTGACCCTGCAGAATCCCAGGTTCTGCATTTGTAAATTAGGAACAATCATGATAATAATAATAATAGTACTATCTAAATTATAGTGCTGTTAAGAGTTATTGCAGCAATTAAATGAGATAACTATCACTGATTTTGTGATATTGTGATATAATAAAAAAATATGTATTTGGTCCTCATCCTGGTTCCTGGCACAGAGCTCCAAAAATCCTTGGAATTTCCTGAGAGATTAGGGAGGAGTATCTTTGGTTATTCATAGAAAGCCCCTTCCAACACACATGGAAATAAATAAAGTAACTCTCAAATGGGCCCCTCCATAGCTTCAGATTATATGCAAAATATTTGCCACAGTTATCTCTGAACAGTAGAATTGTGGGTGGTTTAAATTTTTTTTTTTTTTTGCTTCATCATATTTTTTTCTACTCTTTTAAAATAACAGTTCTCACTTTTGTAATAAGGTTGAAAGTTCTCATAAAAACTGAGATAATTCTGTAAGACATGCAGCACAATCCCGGGCACATAATAGGGGCTTACTTGATTTTGTTCCTTCCTTTGCAAATTGCAAAGGCTCAAGGGAGCTTGT
Organism: Macroglossus sobrinus; assembly: GCA_004027375.1. Taxonomy (NCBI): domain Eukaryota; kingdom Metazoa; phylum Chordata; class Mammalia; order Chiroptera; family Pteropodidae; genus Macroglossus; species Macroglossus sobrinus. The sequence continues at coordinate 183,987 of PVKZ01000225.1, read as the reverse complement.
CTATCAGCTGTGGTAGCATTCTTGGAGAGAAGAGAGCTAACAATCTACAATAAGAGGAGGCTGTAAACTGGGCACTGTCCTTTCTTCAAATGTTCTGCACAGGGCCCCAGCTCTAATGGTCGCTTACACAGCCCCTCACACTTTAGAATGCCTGTGCTTTCCTCTCCCTGTTGCTACCTGTCTCCATTCTACTTGCCTACCTATATACCCACCTACCTACCTACCTACCTACCTACCTACCACCAGGCCAGCACTAGTCACACTTCACCCAGAAGCCTTCCCTGACTACACCTTCTTTGGATTCTACAAGTCAGTCATGTTCTCTATTGACTGCTTGGTTCTTCTGCTCTGCCTTCTAGTCATTTGCATCGCCTGACTCTGAGCCCTGCAGTGTCTTCTACTTGGCTGTGCACCCCAACACCTGGCTCGGGGCTGAACACAGAGAAGGTGCCCAGGCCCTGTGTGCTGAACTGAACAGAATGTGCTCATGGTTCTCATGACCCTGAATCTCAGATCTTACTCTTCATCCTGCTTAGTGGCGTTCAAATTCTGACTCTGCTACCTACTCGTTGTGTAGGCCTGGGCAGGTCACTCCATCTCTCTAAGCCTCAATTTCCCCATCCATAATTACAACTGTATCCCTTAGGGTTAAAATTAGAACTCAGTTAGATGATGAATATGCTAAATTAGGTAGTAAATACAAAGCACTTAACACAGTGCCTGGCAAATAGTAAATGTTCAATAAAAGATAGCTGCATACACGTTTTATTTCTAGAGTGACTATATATCTAAATCAGACCACTTCTGGAAATGAAAAGGGAGCTATTGATACTTATTCCAGGATGACAGGCACAAACTAGGGCAAGACCAGACAAACTTGGACAATGGTCACCCTGCTTATCACCATTCACTGTGGACTCCCCGAGCACAGGGAGCAGGTCTTTATCTCAGAATCCCCCTACCACAAGCTGCCTCCTGCCTCAGCCCAGCACACCACTCTGGCAGAGTAGCTCAGAGACTTTCCAGGGGACACAGGCGCTGCAGCCTGCCTGGAGTTGGGGACATGCTCTGAAACCTGGGAAGAGTTGCCAGCCCCTCCCCTGTCCCCTCGCCAGGACCCCAGATTCCTCCCACAGACCCAGAAGACCTACCTTGAGAGGCTGGGCAGGCAGGGACTCACTGCCCTGGCTCTTCCTTGGAGCAGAAGGTGTCTGGTGTGGTCTGTGATCAGTGTGGACCCAGCAACCTGGCACTGATCAAAGTTCCAGGAAGTAGCCCCTCCCCTCACGTGGCCTGAGGGTTCCCGGAATGTCACTCAGGTCACAGGACAGGAGAGAATATGCAGCGAGACCTCTGAAGATTACAAAATGATCCTGAACTGCTTCCTAAACAGATGACGTCTGGGTTCAAAACCTAGCTAAGGTCACAGGCTTGGAAACTTTAGGACCCCCAGGGCACCCACCAGGCCATAGAAAATTCCTAGTAGGCTGCTCCAGGAGTGAGGACTGGGACCAGGGGTTCAAGCTCATACCTCTCCTTCCAAAAGACCAAGCTGGGTCCCAGGAGCCAGACCTTCTCTGGAGAGCCGGCCTCAGGCATCGGCTTGTCTCTTAACACCAGGAACAATTCTAAATGGTTGCGGGTTTGTTGTTTTGTTTGTTTGTTTGTTTGTTTGTTTAATAACCTAACTTTCTAAATCCTTTATGAACTAAGAGGGGAAAAAACTTGGGGAGGTTAATTTTGGCTCAATATGGAAAAGAACATTTTTACCCCAGGGTTATCCAAGGAAGAAAGAAGTTGCTTTGGGAGGTGGTGATTATCTTGTCTCTGGAGGTGTCCATCTTGGGGCTACAGAACAAAGTGAAGAGTATGTGTGTGTGTGTGTGTGTGTGTGTGTTTTCAGGGGTGCAGAGTGAAGGGATGACCTAAATAAGCAATCTAAGATCATTTTCAATGCCCAGAGTCTACCATTCAAAGCATTCGGATAGCTTTTAAACTCATTGCATGGTATTAATATTTATGTCACTCTTTCTTCAGGTTCAAAATAATGTTCCTTTTGCATGTGAGTAGATTTCATCAGTAAAATTGCAAAGGTCTGATAATTGTAGCAAGGAAGCATTTTTCAATGGAGACATATTACCAATCCACAGGCAAAGAAAAATGGGAATATGTAAGAGGGGAGAAAGGCTATGAACAAAATGCTCTCTGCCCCACCCTCAGTAGCACCAAGACTGGCAGGGGCAGGGTGGCTGAGGGGAGGGGGCATGCCTTTGTAGAAGACTCATAACCAGGTAGCAGAATACTTTCTTAAGGCAATGGCAGAAAGAGCTTATCCGTTTGTCAATGTCATAGTGAACAAGATAAATCTGGCCTGCCACAAATCTGGGTTTGAATCCTGGTTCTTCAACTAACCAGTCCTTTAAACCCTCATTCTCAACTGTGAAATGGGTGTGACAGAGGGCCTAGCAAGGGGTGTGTGTGTGCATGCATGTACACATGTGAAGTTAAACTGCAGATATGTGCAGTTGGGGTGTGTGTGGTGGGAATGGGTGTGACAGAGGACCTAGCAAGGAATGTGTGTGTGCGTGCATGCACACATGTGAAGTTAAACTGAAGATGTGTGCAGTTGGAAGAGCACGCGTGCATGTGTGGAGGGGAGATTTGCATTAAGAACTCCAAGGATATTGTGGGAGATGGGATGAAGACTTTAACTCCTTTCCTCATTATCCAAAATTCCAGAAACCTGTCTGAGTGGACAGGTGCAGTGGTTAGGGAAGCACAGCAAGGCCCTGCCCCCAATCATGGAAGGGGGTCAGCCCCCTGATATACCGAACACACTCTTGACACCTGTCCACATCTAGCCTCCTGAGACAGGCTCACACCTGGCAGAAGGGATCTAAGAGCTAAGAGAGCCTAGGTTTGAAAACACCTTTCCTGGTCATAGTAGTGGGATATAGGAAGAGCAGAGAGGATCAGCTCCCTCTTAAGCACTGGGTCTGTGCCAGCAGCAGTGGCAGCCCTGGAACCTTCAGCCCCGTAATTGTCCTGGGGCCACCTGGACAGTTGGAGGGAGTCATCTTCACACAGATGGTGTCTTCTGAGAGCCTGTGATTCACTGAGCCTGGTGCTAAGCACTGATATGAGTCCAAAGATGCAGAATAGTCCTACTCACCTTAGCCTGTGTGCCTGTGCGTGCAGGTGCAAGCATGTGCACATTTAACCAATGCTGAGTGAACTTCAATGCCTTTCGGTGACACAGAAGAAACTCCAGCTTGGGAGTCTGGAGGCCTTGTTATAGAGCAAATTCAGGCACTGTTCACTAGGTGACAATGGGAAATTCATTTCCTGTCTTGATCACACTTCTTCATCTATAAAATGTGTCGAATCTATTCTTAAGGCCCCTTCCAGTCACAGTGGTCTATATATATCCTTTGTTATTTTAATTTGGTCCCCACTCACTTTCCAAAGGCCTTTTCCCAGCCCAGAATCTATTCTCTATGAAGGGCTCTCGAGTCAGCCTTGCATACATGTGACAAAAGTAGAATTAACAGGTGTGAGATCTCCCAGCAAAGACATCTACAAAGAGCACATGTGTCCTGTGTATACCATTTATTGTTGATTCTGTTCACCAAATTTGTTACAAGAAGCATCCAGCAAAGACCCCCAGCAAAGACAGACCCCCCGCCCCAAACCTGCCCACTAGGGCTCACACTCTATAAAACCCCGGGGACCTAGAAATCTCTAAATGCATCACCAAGCACCTGGGATTATTTGCAATGATTCTCTAAGCAAGGTAAACATGATCTATGATCGAAGGCAGCATGAAGGCAATGGGTTGGTGAGAAAAATCCAGCCTTAGGTTAAGAAGAAAGGTCAAACTGGAAGGAGTTTGGCCTGGAGGCCACCCACCCACCCCCTCTGAAGTGGCTTCCTCCCCAAGACCACCATCACCTGCCCAACAACCAGGATTCAGTTCTGATTGTTGGATCTGTGGGCTTATTTCTTTGAGAGGTTTATAGATAAAGGCTGGGATACATCCACTGTCTGTTTGCCAGCTCTAGTTAACTAGTTATCTAGCCGCCGGCTCTCATAAGCTTCCTGAGTGTAAAAATAGACTCCCGAAACTGGTCTACCCTGACATCTGGAAGGCTGTGAAAACTTGTTGCCCATGACAAGTTCTGACAACTGTGTCGCATCTTTAAATTCTAAAGAGGGAAACAGTATTTCCATGAGAGGGACCAGTTTTTCTTTAATAGATGGATGGGTTTATTTTTTTTACCTATATTTATGATTTTTGATCCACACAGTAGCAAGTGAGGTTTCAATAGCTAAGACTATAGGGAGCAACAAGAAAGTGACTCCCATTTTCTTCGGTGTAATGATGACAGTTTAAGACAGGCCAAAAGGTCTCATAAAAAGTTTGAAGAGAGAAGGAAAACCCAGAGCCTACTGCATAATGCTGTAGAAGAATGAGCACTGTTAGACCCTATCACCGGGGGATAATGGCAGTGCTCATGCACCAGGGTAGAGTGAGGGCTAAAAAAAATAAATGCCTGTTGAGTGCTTTAAAGGGTAGTACACACAGAAAGCATTTTTGAAAAAACAGTGGTTCTAACTGTTTCTTTCTCCCATCTAACTGTTTCCTTTCCATCCAGCTTTTCTAGCAGCTCCTTGACCAGACAACATGGTGCAGAGAGGCCAAAAGGCCTGTCAAAAAAGAGGAGGCCTGATAGCAAGCTCAGAAGGTCAGGTATAAGATCCACCACCCTGACCTGGGGTGCTCTTGGCTGGGGTCATCAGGCCAGCCTTTGGCCTGGGGACCCATGTTGATATACAGGGCCAAAAGGAAGGTACTCCAATGTCATGGCCAATGCTGGAAATACCCAAGCGTTCTGGGTTCATATTGGCAGCTCACACTAGATGAAGACTCCTCTACCTCTCTGCCATCTCTGGCCCACTTATGCTTTTGCAAGAGCAAACATTGGAGCAGACTCATAAGGAGCACCTCAAGGAATGCAATACCAACCATGCTTGTTTTCTGGAGAAAAGCAGTCCGGGCTTCCCCTTTTGGCCCAAGGATCAGTGGAATGATGCTCACACCTCAAGCTCTGAGTTCACTTCCTTTTGGGCCCTGGCAAGCCTTCATACATGTCCACCAGTTGCTACAAATATTTTGAAGACCCAGATTTACCTTAGGGAGGTGATGTCTTTTGCCTGTGACAGGCTCTATCTCTCCCAGATTCCCTGGAATAGAGAGTGAAAAGCTACTGAGTGCACTAGTTCTTGCGCACACCCCTTCCTGGACCCTTTTGGTGGGTCAGCATCATGCTGCTAAAGCCCCAAGGGATTTCTTTATTTGTCTTGTGGGGCAGAGGGAACCAGTAAGGGCCAATCAGGATTGATGAAGGATTTCCAAATCTTTATAATGTTGGCTACAGCTCTTTCCTGGGCAAACAAGGACATCTGAAATCCTCCATTGAGAACTTTTATAGCTATACTGGTAGACCAGTTGTTCAAAAAAAGATTTGAGTTGCCATGAGCACAATTTTTTTAACCAGTGTGAATCTATGTGCAGCAAGAAGAGTGACAAGGGCAAGTATTCATGTGACTGTAACTCAAGGAAGAACATAACCATGGACTAAACAACTCAATTCTTATAATCAGACCAACAGGCAGGAGGAGCTCCAGAAAGCCCCAACCCCATGCAATCTATCTGTGTACACTGATATTTTCTGCTGTATATTAAAACTCTGAAGTTCCATTTCTAGCTGACTGTACCGTTGATAGAGAATTTTGCCACCACATTAGAGGGATCGCTAGGTTCCATTACACTTGGCCGTTCAATAAAAGGATCTCATCTCTGAGGTATTTCACTTCCCCCGAAGGGCGAGTGAAAATTAAAAACAGATACAGGCATATCATGCCCATAAAAGGCCCAGGCAGGAAGGCCTCCAATGAGCAGCAAAAAACTTGTTGTCAGGGAAGGATATGTGGCTGCATGGGCCTCTGCAGTTGAGATGCTTCTGACCTGGCCAATCCGGGTGTCTCAGGGTAGGGGATTTAATAAAATCTTCTGTCTAGACCAGAGTGTACCCACATCTTCTGCTCTACCCCTGGCAGCTGGACATTTGCAAGGGTTGACTGGTTGGGGGGGGGGAAAGTGAGGGGCCTATCCTGGCTCATGGGGAACAAGTTCCCATGTGAGTCCATGCCATCTCCATAAGCCTCTGTCTTCTCCAATAACAACCCAGGATGGAGGATACTGGTAAGGTCCTGCTTCTCTATCTGGATGCCAACTATACAAGTGTGTGCAGTTTGTGAAAATCCATCAAACTATACACTTTCATGCTCCCTCTTTTATGTGTATGCGTTACACTTTTTAGTAAACACTAAAACAACCAGGTACCAGGTTGTTTTCTCCATCTACTACTAATAAGCTGATTTTAACAATTGTAAGGGTCAGAAACTCTACATGATTTTATTCCTTAAAGGACTAAAAATTTCCCATTGGAATATCATTCTCTAAAAGACTGAACTGGTTGCACTGGTGCCTTTCTTTCTTTTCTGGATAAAAACCACAAGAGAGACTCTGACCACGGCTCTGTCTCCAGGAACTGAGCAGCAAAGTTTTTAACTTCTCTCTTTCACAGCATCCTGAGAGCCAGGGTGCTTGGCAGTTCTCAAGAAACCAGGTAAGTGGTTTGAAGCCTTCTTTGATGAGAGAACTCACCCTGCCTTCAGAAGGAGCAAATCAAAGGAGAACTTTCATTTGAGGGGACAGGGTAGAGCCATGCCTCAAACAAGAGAAGCAAAAGAAGAAAAATCAACTTACAGAATACTCGGGAGAATACTTGTCCCGGTGGAGAACTATTCCCACAAAGTGAGCAGACTTGTAATAAGCGAGTCTACAGAGGCCAGCAGGAGTACAGGCGCAGGGAAGGTTGCTCTTGGGTGAGAGCTGGTGGGGCTTTGGAGGAGGGGTTTTCTTGAAGGAAGCCCAAGGATGTGATTCAAAAACCCTTCAGGGTTTTTGCCGGTGGCCAGTTGATCTCCCTGGTGGTGAGAAGGTCCTGCAAGAGCAGGTCAGGAAAAGGTTGGGGGCACTTTTCTTTCAGGGACCAGAGTGGGAGCAGAGGATGGCTCTGTAGACCCAGGAGTGGAGGTGGAAGGACGAAGTTCTCGGATCCTCCAGTGGTTCCCCGATCCCCAGCCCTGCCCCCAGCCTGCCTCTTTAACACTCATTGGGTGCCTTCATCTGCATCAGGACTGCGTGGCTCCTCTTCTTGCAGCAGCAGCAGCAGATGCAGGCAGCTAGGGAGCAGGCTAGGGCAATGATGCCAATGACAATGGCGGCAATGGCCAGCCCGCTCTGGGCCCGGGTCATGCCCCATGTGTTGCGGTCATCGATGGTCTTGATGGTGGTCAGATCAGTGTAGTCCCCCGTGGGGCTGGTGAACTCAGTGGTGAAGGAGATGGAGGTGGTTTCAGAGTAGCTGGGTGTGTCTGGGTACTTTGGCGTTTCTGGGTAGGTGGGCACCTCGGGGATCACTGGGGTCTGGACACTGGGGACAGCAACATTGACATTGATGATGATAAGAGACTGGCCTCGGACATTGACTGGGCTGAAACACACTGGGAGAGTGTCTGTTCCCAACCTGGGCTTATTGAGCACAAGCCAATTTCGGAGCGGAATTATGTCTGAGTCACACCTCCAGGGGTTGTCATAGAGCCGTACCTCACATAGATTCCCCAGGTGATCAAAAATGCCTATGGGCAGGTTCTCCAGCTGGTTGTTCTGCAGCTGGATGGTCATGAGGCCATTGACATTGGCGAAGATATTCCCTGGGAGCTGTCTGAGGCGGTTGTTCTGCAAGGAGATGTTCTGCAGGTTGACCAACATGCGGAAGACATTACTGTCCAGCTCCTGCAGTGCATTGGTGTGGAGGGACAGCTCCCGCAACTCTGTCAGCCCACTGAAGGCTCCCGGGGAGATGTAGCTGATCTGGTTGCGGCTGAGGATCAGGACCTGCAACTGGTGGAGGCTGCTGAAGACATTGTCAGGTAGAGAAGTGAGGTGGTTGTCATAGAGCCAAAGCTCACGCAGGTTGTGCATGGGCCCAAAGATCCCTGGAGAGAGCTCCTTCAGGGAATTCCCGAAGAGCGTGAGACGGTTGAGCTGGGGCAGCTGAAGAAAGATGCCAGGGGGCAGCTGGGCAATGTGGTTGTTGGACAGATAGAGTTTCTGGAGGTTACGGTTGTTGTGGAAGAGGCCAGGGGGGAGCATGCCAATCTGGTTCTGCTGCAGGGCCAGCTCCTGGAGATTGGCCAGCCCATCAAAAGTGCCTATGGGGATGTCCGAGAGCCTGTTCTCACACAGCCGAAGGACCTGGAGGTTGCCCAGGCGCTGGAAGACCCTGGGTGAGAGGTGGGTGAGGCTATTTTTGCACAGATTAAGTTTATTGAGGACCATCAGGTGGTCAAAGACGCCATCAGGGATGTATTCCAGGTGGTTGCCATGCAATTGCAATTCCTTGAGGTTGCTGAACTGAGAGAAGTGTGCCGGCTGAATCTGCACCAGCTGGTTGCTGGACAGAAGGAGCGACTCTAGGTTGTCTAGGCCCTGGAAGAGGCCAATAGGCAGAACCTGTAACTTGTTGTTGGCGAGGCTGAGGTATCGCAGTGAGCCGAGATTGCGGAAGGCACCGGGCATGATTTGAGACAGCTCATTCTTCTCGATCCTCAGGGCGATGAGGGCTGAGATATTGAGGAATGGGGACTCACTGAGTTCGGTGATGTGTGTGTTGAGGATCTGCAGGCTCATGGCGTTCCAGGGCAGAGGGGTGGGCACTGCCACAATGCGCGCTCCGGTGCACTCCACCTGGGAGGCCCTGGAGCAAGTACACTCACTAGGGCAGCCATAGTAAGCCAGCCCTGTGCCCCAGACTTGGCTGCCCACCAGCAAAAGGAGATAATGTTTCAGAGGCATGGCCTGTGCAAGGGGAGAGAGCACACATGAGTCAGGGTCATATCACTGACACTGCAGCTATTTTTTAAGCCAAGGTCAACTTTTGGTACCACACTCTGGCTTGCCTCTGAACCCCATCACCACATATACAACTTACGTTCCCTGTGGTCTGGTCAACAAGCTTCTTTGCCATCCCCCATGCCTTCCTAATTCCATGCCTTTGCCCAAGCGATTCCCCCCACCTGGAGTGTTATATGAATGTGTGCAGTTGTTCCAAGCTCATCCACAACATGGACTTTATAGACAGAAAGGCCTCAAAGTGTATCTAATCTTACCATTGTTAGTGAAGGGACTAAGGATTTCTGTGTATATGTGGAGCATCTTCATGTTCCATCTGAGGTTCAAAGGGGATTCTAACTCCCAAAGGGTTAAGAACTGCTGATCATACATTCTCATTTTATGGGGATGCAAGAAGCAGAAAAACTGAGACTCAGAGCTTAACCCAGATTTTCAGGTTCCTGGGTAAATACTTTGAGTGTTAATGCAGTGCCTCTTTTAATGAGCAAAAACCCTGAGTCAGAGGAAGGAATTTCAGATGAAAGTATATAAGGCATAAACTGGCTGGGTGGAGAAGGCATTTCCCTGGCCTCTCTTTGTTCCCCTGAGCTCATGGAATCCTGAGTCTGGCCCATAACTCAGAATAATATAGGCTTCCCAATCTGGCCTCAGCTCAATGTACCTCTCCCCTGCCCCTCAACAAGCTTACTCTGAAGAGAGAACCCAAGTTCATCTCCCACCCACCCAGACTTTGATTTGTCATCTGTTCACAGTTCATCCAAGCCCTGACATACCGGACTTTTGCATTAAGGGTTCGATTAAGTACCTGCAACAAGGGAGAAAAGAAAGAATAACTTGGTCAACGAAGTCCAGTGCAAAGAAATAGGGCCAGATTAAACTATGGACACGTCTAAAAGGATGAACTTGTGTAAACAAATGTAAAGTCCAGAATTTGAGAACATAAAATGAATAGCCTGAACAGGCAGCACAGAAAAAGTGACTCAGCATCCATGCAGGAGAAAGGCTTGTTGATGGTAACAAGGAATAGAGACTGCCCACAAAAGGTAATGTGATCTTAGACTGTATTAATAGAAGTATTAAGTGTAGAAAAAAGGAGGTATGACCTTACTCTACACTGCCCTGATAAGGCCACACTTGTAGTGTTGTGCTCAGTTCTACCTGGAACTTCAAGAAGGGAAATGACAAACCCGTCTTTTAAAAGCCTTTTAGAGAAGGGTAATAGGATAGTAAGGGGACCCAGAAACCAGAGCATCCGAGCATCCATTGAAGGACCTATAGATAAATAGCCAGAAGAAGAGAAGATATGAATTGCCTATAAGCACTTTCCTAGTATGTATGAAGGACTGCCCTGGGATAAAGAAAGCAGCTGTACTCAGTGTGGCTCCAAGATCAAAACCAGTGGGCAAAAGGTATGGGGTAGCCAATTTCAGTTCTCCACCAAAGAGAGTCTGTCTGAATCAGAATGGACAACCACATAGAGAAAGTAAGCTCCCTGTCCCTGGAGGTGTTCAAGCAGAGGCTGGGTAACTACTCAGTAAGGAAGCTAAAGAGAAGATTCCTATACCTGTAGGTTCTTGACAGCTTGTTCATCTTCAAGACTTTAGGATTCTGAGGTTGAGTTCCAGAGCAAGAATATGAGATCTATCTACCAGAACAATGTGCCACTTGTGCTCCCAGGGGTCTGTGCAGGCAGGTCTGGGGGTGTTTGCCCATCCCCCTGGTATATGTATGTGTGAGAGGTTTACCCTCTGGACTGACTTACAAAAGGTGAACGTCTCTTTGCTCCTGGTGACTTGCTAGCTAGCACTTATTTATTTATAATGTATACTCCTATGCCCAGTATGCTTCAAAATGGTGTCACAGCCCAAGTGTCAGAGACTCAGGCACTAAATTAAATGCGCAGGGCAGTCTATGTGGAGTTTCTCCATCTGTAAATGAGGGTGTGGACAAAGTCCCCTCTGAGGACTCCTTTCAGGCCTTCTCTGAGTCTGTATTGCCCATCCGGAGAGTGCGGGGGGTGCCTCCTGGCTTGGGAGAAGGAGAAAAAAGATAATTTCTTTATGGGAACAGAGCCACTGTTGTTTAAAATGAACCACACTCAGCTTGACGAATATTGCAAGAATTTGCAGATTTTCCTTTTTATAAATCCTGCTGTCTGCAGAGCCCACCCCAGCAGCAGTGGTTTCCTGTTTTCCAGCACTTGTTACTGCCACAGCTGGTACTAACTGCTCCAAAAGACCTCCGAAGAGCCCACCTCAAACACAGATGCAGGGCTCTCAGCAGAATGGGGGACTGCAGAAGTGGGCCTGGAGAGCCAGCCAGGCCCTGGGATTTTCAGTAAATGTTGCAGGCATAGGTGGCACCTGTCGCCCTCAGGAGCCCAGCACACAGCAGCCTAATAGCCCACGCTGCCCAGCGCCGCTTGACAGCCATGACAAATGCCAGTTAAAGACCCACAAAGCTGCCTTAATTACACCCTCCTCTCTAAGGTGGCAGAGTGTGTCTTCAGTCACTGCAGCAACTTGCTCCAGCCCCTGTTCTGGGAGGAGGCACAGCCTGGCGTCTGTTGCTGGCCCAGGAATTCTGTGAGCTGAGTGGACCGACAGCTCACCTGGACACTCCAAAGCGGTCCCTCCCCAGTAGAAGCGCTTGGGCCAGGCGCTCCAGCTGTGGGCCTCCTTAGTAAGAACAGCCTATGATTCATGAGTGAACACATAATTAGCCTCGAAGCCCTGGGCTTTGTTGGTTGGTGGGTTGGGACGTTTTGGGTTTAATGCCATCATTCACATTCCCTAAACACGAGGTTCCCTGGGAGGAGACGCCTTCTGATTTCCATGCCACAGAGCAAAGCTTTTGGAAAGAGCCTGAGAGATGACTATACTGCTCCAGTCTTGATACTAAGCTTGAGTATAAGTTAGGCAAATTCTCCATGCCTCAGTTTCCCTTCCTGCAAAGACTTCCCAAGGCCCTTGGCAGCTCTCATATCTTCTAACCGGAGATGGCCCAAAGCCCACCATTCTCTTTATCCTCTCTTCCCTACAGGTAATGCCAAACTGCACAGTGTCACCTATCCGAGCCCCACTTTCATTCTCATCTTTCAGGCTCACCTTGTGCCCGGTAAGGCAATTTTACTAGTTAATCAGCATGCATCTTCACAAAGTCAATAGCCATTTCATGGGATCCAGGAGCTGAGAGAGGCTTTCTGGAGCCTCCGGTCCTGCCCCCTGTCAGTGCACATGGGGAAACTGAGGGCTAGAGAGATCACCCTCCCAGGCCCATGCCCCCTCCCCACCAAGACCTCTCTAAACATGGCCTCATCTGCAGTGAGATATTTCCCCGTCCTGCCAAAGGAGATGCCAGACTTGGAGTTATTTAGGGGTTACCTATCCCCCACCCCATAACCAGTGTCAGCCTCGATCAAGCTGTCATGGGTGTTCAGTCCTGAGGGTATGAAGGCACTGTCTGCCCAGGAGGCTCAGTGTATCCAGACCTCCCCGCCTCACAAAACAAGGAGTAACCGCCCCCTCCCCCACATCAGTACATAAAAATCGCCTGGAAGTGCCTTGGGAAGCACGCTTCATAGAGTTGGGAAACATCTCATAGAGTTATAGCTGTGAGGATTAAATGAGTTAATATATGTAAAGCCCTTAAATTCATTCTTGGCACAAAATGTGTACCCAACAAATGTTACTTATAATTATTGTTCATTCTGCTATGGCATAAAATCAAGGTTTGGGGAGTCTCCACCCCCAGAGAACCTGATCGCTAGGTCTGGGAGGAGGTGTCTGGATCCTGCATGTTAAACCAAGTCTTCAAATGACTGTGATGCAGGTGTCCACAGTCCGCACTCGGAATCACTACTCAAGGCCTACACCTGCTGGGACCCATGCTCCTGACCAGCATCACTTACTGAGAACAGAGAAACTGAACCTAGGATAGGGAAGACTGAAGGTCACACCATGGGCCTGGTCAGCTCCTTTTATCAATATTTCCTTCAGTGGTCCTTTCTGCATCCCCATCAGGAATTTGGAGTTTGTGCTAAGTTGAACCCAGCAGTAGAAGCTGCTTCCAGAAGCAGAGCTTATAGACCAGGATATCAGAGGTACAAGAGCCTTTGGAAACTATCTGGCCATTTTGTAAATGAGAAAACTAAGGGCACAGAGAGAAGGAAAGAATTTTCCTGAGGTCACACAGTCCGTTGAAGATTCCTGACACCCAGATCACGGCTTTACCTAATTATAGAACCTTATGAACTCCTGAACCTTGTCACTAGACTTCAGGTCCTTGTCATCCATGTGTCTAGCAGTGCCTGGAAAGAGACAAGAGAAGACTTTGCTCCCTCCATCCTAAAATGATCTCAGGCTCAGATACAATCCACCCTCTAGCATTATGAGCCAAAGTCAAGTGCCTCTCCCAACTCTTCAGCTATGTAGTTTGAGAGATGTTCTTCCTTAGGGCTGCTCTGATGCTTGTGTTTGCTCATTTCATCTGAGTGGCCAGAGGGGATGGAGGGAAGAAACAGAAGGGATCATCAGAGGGGTTGATCTCAACACACAGCCAATTTAGGAATGCTCTACTTCAAACATAAAATATCCCAGATCCCCAAAGGGAAGGCTGGCCACGCTCTCATCTGCTACCTCATTTGATCATTGACCCCATCTCTCATGACCCTTCAAAGCCAAAATATTGTTCATTTGTTTAAAAAATAAAATGAGTAAGAAAAAGCAAGTCCTTTCCAGCCCCAGGGTTAGGGAGGTAGAGCTTCCTGCAGAGGCCTGAGCAGGGCTGTAATTAGCTTGGCAAAAGTGGCAGGAGATACTGGAAAACTTGCCAGCAGACCAGGGAGAAGTTCCTACTCCGGGCTTTTATTTAAAAAGCCATCAGCTATAGCTCCTTCTCAGGATAACACCTAGGGGGCTTAAATTAGATAGAAATGGATCAGCCCTCATCAAAGCTTTTAGAAGCAGTTTTTAAATCCGGTATCCCAGAAGCCAAGAGAGGAAATAAAACCAGAAACTGCAGTCCATCTTTCGTGGTCAAGATTTAGGAAAGCAAATTGCCATGTGTAATCACAGCCTCGGAGTGTTTACTGGCAGAACCAAGTTGGGATAACTTCTCTCCCATTCCTTCTTATTTCTCTACATCTAGATCTATCCCTACCTGCACTCCCCTACTCTCTCCATTTACTGAGCAAGCCCAGTTACTGTCCCCTGTCCCTATGGGTGCCCTGACTTTCTGTTCTGTTCAGAACCCTTCCCACTGGCCCAACCTCTCTCACATGCTCATCTCATCACCACAGAGCCCTCCTCGCTGACTCAGGACCACAGGCAAATGGCACTGTCTAGCCCTGAATGTAACCCAGATGTTCAATCAATACAGAGTAAAAGAAATGACAGCCATTAGAGAATGTCTCAGTTATAGAGCCAGTGGCAACAATATATCATCTGAGAGCCATCTGAGATATGGTGATATAATCCCAAATAATCATAAAGGAAAAGCCAGAGTGTGACAGATGGCTATCCAGCACCTTCAGTCTGAGCGATGTGTCATTCAAGAGAGAGTTGCAGCCTGCCCTGAGGTGACACACATGGCCCTGGGGGTAGACTGGCTCTCTCACACTTTGGCACAAGTAGGAAGCTCAAGAAAAGTTTTCCACAGCTGGTTCCTTGGCCTCTCTCCTGCCTCATGTCTGAGCAGAGACACTGGTAAAGGTACAACAGTCACAATTTTAAGTACACACCACCTTCATCACAGATCCATTCCCAGCCCTGACTTTCCCTGTTCAAAGCCAGTAGCCTCGGCCATGCCCAGACATTCTAGCTGGTTGAGGGGTCACATAAGCCATACACAAACCTGGGACAATTTTTGTCCACAGCTGAATTCCTAACTGGAAATCTGAACCAGGCACCAGCACATCTGCTGAAGACACTTTCATAGCAACTGTAAGTCTTTGAAAGGAAAAAGATTTCTGCCCTGGGAAAGCATGGTAAAGGAAGCTCTCAGTGGTCCTGGACAAACCCAGATGTAGAACAGGCTAACTGGTAGCCACCACAGTAAGTGCGGGGCAGGAGAGTGGTGGGTTCAAATAATCCGAATCTTAAAAAAAGAAACTCTTCCCTAGTGGAGCTAGTATCCAGAAATAGGTAAACTCGATGGGTAACTGGTGTGATTATTTGGTCAACTTTCGCTGCATTTTGCACCTCTAAAACGTCTCCTCAGCATCCCAGGTTGACATCATTGGAGGGAAGAGCAAGTGAAGGCTGGTCAGGAATCGGCAGAGGGTGGTGGTGGCTACAGGCGCTCTGTGCAGTAGTGGGACGGGTCATGTACCCCTACAGCGCAGACTGCATTTGATGGCGTTCTGAGAACATCCTCAAGCACCACGCCAGCTCTGTGCCTTCTGGAGTCTCTCGCGCGGGGATCAGAGTCAGCAGAAAAGGGGTGGGGGATGGTTAGGATAACCAGATCCATCCAAGCACGTAAGAGGGAATGAGGAGATACGGAGCCGGCCCGCCTACTTACCAGCAGCTCAGCTCCCGCTCGCCCTTCGACCAGAGGGAGCCAGAGAGGAGGACGTGGGATGGCTCAAGGCTGCAGCATGAGTGCGGCTCGCTGGTCGCTCCCGGTATTTAAACGGTCCCCGGCGTGAGTCACCAGAGTGGGCAGTGTCAGTGTGGTGGTGGGGAGGGGCGACAGCGCCACTGCAGCGCCCCGACGTGCAAAGACAGCAAGCACAACCAGGAGAGTCACAACCTGCATGCTCAAGTGGAAGGGGTTTTCTCCTGCCACATTTTTTTTTTCTTAAGGAATACATTTTTGTCTTCTCTCTTTTCCTTCAATATTTCTTTTGGATTCAATCGCTGCGTTTGCCATTGTGGATCTAGAAAAGAACTGTGGCTCTAGAAAAGGCATTCATTCTTCTCTTTTACTTTTCAACTTTTTATTCTGAAGAAATTTCAAATTCACAGGAAATTTGCAAGATTAATACAGGGAATACTTACTTGCTTAACCCAATTTATCTATTGTTAACATTTTTAAAAAGTATTAATTTTAAATTCCAAGAAAAGATAAAGTTACCCCCAACACACACACACAACCTCCTTCCAAATAACAATGTTTCCATTCCCTCCTGACATCGTTGGCTGTCCCCTCACTGCCCCCTCCCAGAGGTAAGTCCACTGGGCAGTCAAGGGGCATATTTGAGAATGAGGGGCTCCCTATGTCCTTCACCTCTGCATGGGAGACGCCAGTCACCTAGTGGGGAACAAGAAACCATTTCTATTCATAGTATCACCAAGAGGGCTGAGGAAGAGGAGAAAGAAGACATAGTTGCAGAGGTGGGGTGGGGGGTGCTGTCATATTCCCACTTCTCCTCCAAGAAGGAGCCTCAAGTAGGTCTGAACTGTATTTGACTATACCACCTGCCCTCCCCTGTCTCAGTTTACCTTCTCAGCCAGGTGGGGAGAGTGATATTTACACACAGTGCCTCATGGAATTCCAAGAGCCTTAATTAATGTTTGCACTGTGCTTTGAGACCTGTGATGAAAGGAAAATATAAAAGTGCATAGTGTTATTAATGAAATAGTCATTTGGGTGGCTTGCCATGGTCAAGCCCTACCACCTGAATCATGCGCACTACGGCACCATGATTCAGAGGCAGAAACAAAAAGTGGCCCAGGTGACATGCACCCAAGAGGGGCAGACACTGCCTGGAGTGGGTCGCCACACAGCTCTCAGCCCCATCTCTTCAACCAGCCTCCCTTCCAAATAATATTCCAAGGGAAGAACTACCTCCCTGTTACTACCCTGGTACCTTCATATCCCGAAATGGGGTCTTCAACTGCATTTCCACAGAACCTGCAAGAATAAGAATGCCCCCCTCTTTGCCTTCTTTTCTTTCTTTCAAATCCTAACATTCAACCACTCTGTGCCAGGCCGTGCACTGGGTGCTGTGGACAACACAAGGATGAATCATAAAGAGCTGACACTCAGTAGGGAGGGAGAAAAAAATGGACATTAATGAAGTACCTACTGCGAACCAGGGAGCCTGCCTTATTATATCTATACATTATTTCATCTATACCAAGTTTCTCAACCTCACTACAACTGACATTTGGGGCCAGAGAAGTCCTTATTGTGGGAAGCTTTCCTGTGTATTTTAAGATGCTCAGACCATCCCTGGCCTCTACCTACAAGATACCAGTGGCTTCCTATGAACATGGAATTGCCTGTCCAAATTGTGACAACCAAAAATGTCTCTAGTGATTGCCAAATATCCCCAGGGGAATCAACACACACACACACACACACACACACACACACACACACACACACACACACACAATGAGTTGAGATTCCTGATCTACTAAACAATCCTGTGAGTGGGAGTAATTGCCCCCGTTTTATAGATAGAAAAGCCAAGGCTCAGGGCAGTTAACTAATATGCCTAAGGTCACATACTAAGTGACAGAACCAGGATTTAACTCCTAGCCTGTGGATTGATTGTATGTTATTTCCACCACCGTTGGGTTGTGTGCTCAGTGCACATAACTACCATAGACAAAAGTGAGGTTGTTCAGTTAAGGACTGTGAGATGATGCCACAAGTGAGGTCATTGGGAGAACCTTCCTCAAGATCAGGCTGACAAACGTGGGTACACATGAAGGGATGGGGCTTGAGTTTCATGTAGAAGATGACTTTAAGAGATGAGCAAAATCTGGAAACGTGGGGGGAGTGAGTTAAGGAAAACCATGGAGTCAGAGAAAGAAAAAGAGAGGGCTCACTACCAAAGACTGAGTTTGGCTGGAGCCCAGGTGTGTGGCAGGCCTCACTGTAAGGGCTGGGAGACCTCCCTAAGGAGTGCAAGGTCCCTCTGCAGGCACTAGAGAGCCAGTAAAGGTTTTAGAGGAGGGTCAAGGCATAGTCAGAGCCACACTGCAGAAAGTGTAGTGTGGCAGAATTTCCAGGTTTCATAGAAGACTCTTGGGTGTCCTATATGTCACAGGGCATATAGTTTTCAAAATACTCCTTTCATCCTCCTTGGTCCTGGATAGGACACAGACAGTAAACAAGGATATGCAGGAAGGACCAGTTTCTCAGATTGGGAGGGGATATAGGGTTTCAGCTACAGGATCTCTGAGTTTTAGCTCACTGAGACTCCCTCTTTCATGAGGAAGTACATTCTCTCCTACAAAGAAAGCAAAATGGTCTCAGTCAGCCCCCAGAAGCAAGATCTATTATTGGTGAAAGTAAAAGGCTGATTCACCACTCGCAGGCCCTATAAACTTCAGGGTTCACTTTCCAGGCCCCCCAGGAGAACCAGAAGGGCCTGTGAACTCTGATCCCTCCCACCCAGGAATGTTTCTATAGTTTAGTTAATAAGCATAGAATCCTGGGAATTGCAGGTCATGTGATCTAGCCTCCCCACTGGGGAGGAAATACCTCCACAGCACCTTCAAGATATAGAGTTATGACATTGCTAGGTTCTCTTCAGGGATAAGAAGGGCAGTACCACAGAATGAAGTTCCCCTGTTAGATCGGCAGAATGAAAAAGAAGGAGAACACCCAGTTGGCAAGGACGCAGGTGTTCTTAATTGATGAAAATACAAATTGCTAGAGTAGTGACTATTAAAATTCAAAATGTGTAAACCCATTCACCAGGGTTATTGCCAATATGCAGACATGAGCATGTGTGTGCACAAAGCTGTACGTTCATGAATGCTCACTGCAGCATTGTTTGTAAAAATAAATTATTGTAAACAGCATAAATATCTGCCCATAAGACTGTGATTCCATTTATCGTAGCAATCCAAACCCTATAGACAATTTGAAAAGATAAAATGCTCTTTTATTTGCTGAAAAAGAAAAATATATCCAATATATTAAGCAGATTATACACACACACATAAATAAATAATACAATTGTACTTATTGGTTTTAGGGGGAAAACCCATAAATGTATAACTTCTCAGTTATATTTCAACATACAAAAAATATAGTAAAGAAAAACAATGTCATTCTTTACTAATAATGATCACACAAAAGGCCAGAATATGATACAAAACATCAATTTTCCCACCAAGTGGCCCTTCAGTGCCCACAGAGTTGGCCTTGGATGGGCAGCCAGGGCTTTCCCTTCAATTCTCTCTTTCCTCAGGTCGATTGCTCTGCTCTCACCTGTTGTACCCCTCACAGTGGCCCGGCTGTCTTGGATGCGGAGAGGTCATGGGGCACCAGAGCTCCCAATGGGCAGATGTGGTTTCAGCTCATTCCCATGGCCCTGGCTGTTCTCTGAAGGAGGAATTGTAGGTTGTTCCTCAGAGTAGTGAATCTCAAACACTAACAGGCATCCCTGCTCAGGTGGACAGCCTTGCATAGCAGGGCTGAAGGAGTACGCCACTAAAGTCTCTGTCAAAAACCTTCTCCAACACAGATGAGGAAGAAAAAGAACCGTGTAGATGAGAGAAAATTTCATTCAGCTATATATCTATGTTCGTGTGTGTGTTTATTTGTACAGATAACACATGTATGTGTATATATAAATATGCATGTGTATATATACTTAAGCATATATGCATGTATAGACACCCATATGTGTAGATGTATAAACATGTGTGTCTATATATGCTTACACATACATACGCACACATGTATATCTTATATAGGAATGTTTAGAAAAAGATCTGAAAGGATACACTCAAAACTGCTACAGAAGTGGGGGTAAGGAACAGTGACAAACAAGAATTTTTTATAATTATGTGTTGTTTTATATTTACTTTAAATAAAAATGCATTCCTAAACTGTGTCTAATTGACAACTAGAATGATGATTTCAAAAGACAAAAAACAAAGTTTTTTTCAATGTCTTTTTTTTATTACACTGAAACTGCCTCCTTGGAACCTCCACCAATGGGTTCTCTTCCTCCCTTCAGGCCTGCTTCACCTGTGGGCCAGCCCCTCAGACGTCTGGGACCATGAATAGGCTCACCCCCATAATGCCTCCACTTCCCTTACACAGTCACACACAACACATAGTTTCTTTCCTCAGCCATCCTGGTTGCTCACCATGAAGGTGAGCATCCACTGAGCATTCAATGGGAGGCCTGGGCTGGGTGCCAGGACACAGAAGTGAATTCATTCTGAGGGGAACTCCAACCTGTGAACAGTCATATTCAAGTGTAAGGTGGGTATGGGATTGGGGCCACACAAGGGTATCGCTGAACCTGTCTGGACAGTGAGAGGAGGCCTTCTTTAATGGGGTTACCCTTGGACTAAGCCTGGTAAGATGAGCAGGCATTTGGGCAGTCTGGGAAGAACAAATAGCACTTGTAGAGGCTCAAAGGCATGAAAAACCATAGCACATTCGGTGTGTGGCAAATAGTTCAAGGTAGCCAGAAAGCAGGGAGTACATGGGAGCTTAGTAGAAGCACCACCCTAGGGAGAATGCAAGAGGCAATGTAGGAAGGATCTCACCAACTGAGACTTAATCTGTAGGCCACAGAGGGCCGTGAAAATGTTTAGCCGGGGATGGATTTGTGTAGGGCAGTGGTTCTCAACCAGGAGTAATTTTGCCCCCTTCACAGGGATCGTTTGGTAATGTCTGGAGACATTTTTGGTTAGCAGAACTTGGAAAATGCAAGTGACATCTCGTGAGTACCGGCCAGAAATGCTGCTGAACATCCTCAGCACACAGGATAGCCCCTCACAACAAAGAATCATCGCAGGTGATACGTCAATAGTGCCAAGATTGAGAAACACTGGTATAGAGGATGGATATTTGTGTCGGCATTACAGAGGATGGTCTGGGGAGTGGGGAGTGGGAAGTGGGTGAGAAAGTGATGGGCACAGGAAGACCTGATAAAAAGTTCTAGCCATAGCTCAGATGGAAGACGATAAAAGCCTGAGCTAAGGCAGGGCAGTAAGAATGCAGAGAAGGGACCGAATCAGGAGGTGATATAAGTAGTGAAACTGGTAAAAGATGGTGATAGATTGGTTATTGTGGTAAGTAGGATAATACAGTGGGGCTGTTACAATATGGGTAAGGCCATGATAACAAGTGAGCTAAAAACAGCAAGAGTTTAATCAAGGTAGGTGTTTACTTCCCATCTGGGGCTGGAATAGTGGCTTGACTCTATCGGAGACTGACACCTCATCTCTCTAATCATTCTGCCACCTTCAGTCCCTGGTTGCCATCTCATGCCCACAATGGCTGCTCCAGCTTTTGCCTTCACATTCATATTCTGGCCACAGGAAAAGCAAGAAAGAAGAAATGAAGGGCTCAATTCTTTTTCTTAAAGGCATGACCTAGAAGCTACACACATCACTTCTGTTCACATTCCTTTGCCCAAAATTTAGTCAAACCTACCTGCAAGAGAAATGTAGACTTGATCTGAGCTCCATGTACAAGATTAAAACACTTATAACCATGGAAGTAGGAGTGAGCAGCCATTGGGAGCTATTAGCAGTCTATGCCTCAAGTGACGAAAGAGAATAATCCATGAAGGGAAATGGAAGTTTTTCAGCATGGGTGACTGAGTGGATGGTGGATACCATTAAGAGAACTAAAGAACACGGGAGGAGAGTGGAGAAGGTGGCAGGCTCATTTTGATCAGGCTGTGTTTGAACCCTGTGGGACCATAGAGTAGACTTCCAGCTGAGTCTGAAATTAGGTCTGAGCTCAGGGAGAGGTTCTGGGTGGGGATAGAGACAAAGGGTGATTGTCCAAAAATGATGCTTAATCTGGAGTCCACAAACTCCAGCCACTAAAGCAGGCTCTCTACACCTGAAGAACTAAGAGGGAGATGCAGCCACTGAATTTCCCAAGACTGTATGTCAAAGTATATAGAAATGTGCTATGCATGGGCCCTTTTCTGGAGAGACAGCTCATGACTTTTATCAGATTCTCAAGGGGTGTGGGTATAGTAGAGTGAGATAAGAAGAGTGTTCAGAAAGGCAGCCTGGTCCCCCCGATATTACGGAGGCAGACAGAGGAAGGGGAGCCAACCGAAAGGACTAAGAAAGAGCAGTGAAGCGGGGTATAGGAGCAGCAGACAGGGTGTTTGTAGACTTGGGACAGCGGAGATTTAAGAAGAATGTAGTGGCCCATGAATGAGGTCCATAGGCCATCAGGAAGCCTGTGGCAAGGGCACAGTCAGTGGTGTATATGTGGGGGTTGGGGGTCGGGGGTAGAAGAAGCAGGTGCAGGAGAAATTCTGGAGTAGACACAGAGCTTTTTAGGATGACAAAGGATTAAACATGTCTATAAATTGAGTGGAAATGTCCGGCAGAGGGCAAGGAATTGAGACAAGCAGAGACAGAGCAAATGATATTTTCTTCTTGAAACGGGCACCTGACATGCACCTCAGTGCTCAGTGCCCAGCAGCAGGAGCAGAAATGCAGGAGAAATTCTGGAGAATTTCTGGAGAATTCTGTGTCAAAGAAAGGACACAGGCTTCTGTGGTGGTTCCCCAGTCCCAGCTCTGCCTGTCCCAGCTCTGGCTGGGACCTCAGATAATTAGTCCACCTCTCTGAGCCTCCTTGTCCCTGAATATGAACTTAGATAACAACCTGCCTCACGTGAATGATAAAAGGCTTAGTAGAAAAATCATGTGTGACAAGTCCAGCTCAAGTCCAGATCACAGGAGATGCTCAGTAAGTGGGTGTGCCCTTCTCTCCTCCCCACCCTTCCCTTCTTCCAGGATGGTTTCTCTTTAGTTTCTCGCAGGAAAAGGGCAGTCTTTGGGGAAATCACTTTATAATCTTCTTATTTATCCCAAAGGAGCAGAATTTGGTCTGTTCTAAGCAGTGCACATCATCCTCACGTGGGAAGAATGAAATCAGATACACTAAAAATATATAGAATAATAAGAAGACAAACAAGCAGACAGTCACCTTCTTAAAATCCCCAGTAACAGCTCCCAGACTCATCTCCATTTACACCTGGTTATTAGTGGTGTTTCTCCTGAGACAAGTGTCATGAGCTTGCTCTTTGTCCCCAGCGTTCAGTCCCTGATGATGATGTGTTTAGAGTCATGAGTGTTCCAAGGAGGCTATTTGGTGGGAGGTTGTCAAGCCTGGGAGCAGTGGGTGGAGGAAAGAGAATTTCACACTTGAAAAAGCAATCTCCAAACAAACAACCCAATTAAAACACAGACAAAATACTTGAGTAGATATTTCTCTAAGGGAGATATATTAATGGTCAATAAGCACACAAAAAGATGCCTAACATCACTAGTCAGCAGAGAAATGTGAATCAAAACTACAATAGATACCACTTCATACCCATTAGAGGGCTACTATCAAAAAAATAGAAAACGATATATATTAGAAAGAATGGGGAGACACTAGAACTCCTCGTGCATTGCTTGTGGGAAAGTAAAATGGCACAGTTGCTATGAAAAACAATAGGATGGTTCTTAAAAAAATAAACATAGAATCACAATATATTCCTGCAATTCTATTCTGGGTATATACCCAAAAGAATTGAAAGCAGGGTCTTGAAGAGATATTTGTACACCCATACAGAGCCGCATTATTCCCAAAGCCAAAAGCAACCCAGGCTTGTATTGACAGGTGAATGGATAAACAAAATATGGCACATACATACTGTGGAATATTAGTCAGCCTTAAAAAAAGGAAGGAAATTATGACACATGCTACAACATGGATGAACTTTGAGGGCAATATGCCAAGTGTAAAAAGCCAGTCACAAAGGGACAAATATTGTATGGCTCCACTTATTTGAGGAACCTGAAATATTCAAATTCATAGAGACAGAGAGTAGAATGGTGGTCCTCAGGGGTTGAGGGATGGGGGAATAGGGAGTTAATGCTTAATGGGTATAGAGTTTCAGTTTGGGATGATGTAAAAGTTCTGGAGGTGGATCGGGATGACGATTGCACAGCAATATAAATATTCTTAATGCCACTGAACTGTACATGTAAAAACAGTTAAAAAGATAAATTGTATGTTATGTATATTTTACCACAAAAAAAAATTAAAGCAATCCTCATAACAAATTATGCTAGAGAAAGTTGAGGGCCATTATTTAACTGGTGAAATGTTTTTCTATGAAATTAGAAATTAGGCCTTTCTGAAAATATTATCAAAATTATAGAACACAGACCACTCTAAGTGAGCTGGTATCGAACCCCCTTTGCTGCTCTGAACTGAACTCAGCTTTCCTCGCCCAACAGGTGTGTCTGAACTTTTGAGGAAAGCTGGCCTCTCTGGGTGATGAAAATAGAAGTCATTTTTCCCTATACAATTTTGTCTTTTATACATTTTCCACACTTTCTGTAATTAACTTGATTTTTATAATGAAGAAAACATCCCTTAAATCCTCTATATTTTAAAGATTCTGTCCTCCATGCCGATCCCTGTGAGCAAGTGCTCAGTGTTTCTCAAGAGGGACTTCCACGGCCCAGGATTAGACTCTGAGTCAAATCTCTTTTCTCAGGTGAGTCATGCTGATAGGATCATAGGGATGGGCTAGGTTGGCAGCCTCAGTGAACAAATGTCCCAGCAAACCCAGCCATCGGCTGGGCTCCAGGTGAGCATTGTGCTAGGGGTTTGCAGAGACAAAATGGGGTGAGTTTCAACCTGTACCATCAGAGTTCAGATTCGGGCAGCTGAGATGCATGTACAACAAATTTAAAGCACCCCATACTAAAACCAGTCCTGACCTCAGGCAAGCAATGCATCCTGAAAGGACAGAAGAAGGAAAGGTTTGTCAGGATAGATGGTAGAAAGTGTGGTGGGGTGGATTAAGGGCTTTGGAGGGTAAATGTGATTCTGAAAGGGTCTAAAGGGGTGAGCAAGTGTTCCAGGAGAGGACTATAGGGTGGGCAAAGTTCAAAGGCAAGAAAGGATGCTTCATTTGAGGGGCATGAGCTTTTACAAGGAACTGGATTATGAGTCCTTGTATGTGAGGTTTAGCAACTTGGACTTTTTTCATAGGTGACTGGGAATCAGGAAGGGTAGTAGTCATTATTTTTTTTTAATTTATTTTATCAAGAGACCCATCTGCCTGAATCTAGAGGCCTCAGAGTCTGCCTTCTTGTCCCATCAGCTTCAAGAACAGTCTGAGCCCATCCATCTCTTTTTCTCAAAGGGATTCAGTGAATCTGGAAATAGACAGTTAACAGATGGGGGTGGGGAAGGGGACAGGGCTAGTTTCAGGAAGAGGAAGGGAAAAGTTCTATTTGCCCTACAGCAATTTATTAGAGTTACATTTAATTGTACATTTTAATATGAGACTTCCAAATTTTATGTCACAATAAAACAGAGCAACCTTTGAAATGATTAAACTAGCAACTTAGTAGTCCTCATGGCTGGAGCAGCTTCCAGCGCGTCACCACACCTAATTAAAGGTCAGAGATGGGTTCTGTAAGAGCTGCTGTGTTTTCCTTAATTATTACATGAATGAACAGGTCTGTTTTGAATGCCCTACATGACTGAAACACTGGGGCACGTGGGCTCAATCCAGGAAGTCCATTCTTCCCCTGCTTCCCACTTTGAGAAACCTGTCTGGCTCATCACTCCCTCTACAAATTCCTCTCAGTGTACAACTGAAAAAGGAACAGGAAGATTCTGTTAGCTAGGTGAATGGGTTCAAGAACACATGGAGGACTAGGAGCCCAGAAAATGGACCTTAGGAAGTCATTTCCTCCTTTGGGCATCAGTTTTTCCATCCATAAAGTGGGGACATTACATGAGATATGCATTTATGACAGCCTATTATTCTTTGAAAAAAATCATAACTTTTCATGTTACCCCAACTGATGAAGGAAAAGAAAGGGAAGGAATGGAGAGAGGGAGGGAAGAAAGGGGGTAAAATTTGTTCAGGGTTCATATTTGCATACACCTTGACTAATTTCAGCCCCTCTTGACTCCTTGCGCTGCCCACCACACACACATCAGTGCTCAGACTAAAAAACTCTTTTAACAAACGCTAAATGACACCCTCTTTCCGGCCTTCGTCCACCGTGCAGGTTCATAGAGTAAACCAAGATCGCAGCTCCTGTGGATCTGGAGTTAAAGAAGGTAAAAGAGGGTTTGAGCATTCAGAAGCTTCTCTTAAGAAGCAGAGGGGTCTGTGGACAAGAATCTCAAATGAGGCACAAGTGTTGCAGAAAGTAAGAGACTCCAGGGGCCTGGGGAATGGTTTCACAGAGTCCTAAGAAGTCCTTGTCTTCTCAGGTTGGATTAAGTATGTGGCGACTGATGGCCTGTCCCTTCACTCTGATCTCCAGAGATGTTTTCATTGAGCTTGGAGGCTTCAGGGACTCAGTTCCGTGGTAAGACCTAAAGAGAGCGTTTCCAATTGGAGCCACTTCACATGGCTTGCTTGAGCCGAGGCATCTGTAATTCTGCCTCTTGATTTTCTTTGAAAAACTCCAAGTCCAACCTGTATTTTTAGGCCATTTATTCTATCCCATATCTTGAAAGTCATAGTATCTACAGTTCAGAAAGTCAGACATTCTCATAGCAATGTTCATCTCTGGTCTTTGGCCTCACCCTCTTTTTTGAAGGACTTGTCAAAAAAAAAAAAAAATCCAGTAAAGTTTTCCAAATAAAATTGGTATCAGAAGAAATTGGATTTTTCCCTTTGTTCAAACAATTGTTAATAAATATGTCACTACCCAAAAACACTTTTGACACCTAAGGGTGGTTAGGATTCTTACACCACTTCCAACCCAAAACCATATGCCTTTTGGAAGGGGCGGGAAGACAGGAATTGGAAAGGACCCTAAACTTCATCTGGTATGAAAGGAGACTGAATTTCAGAAAAATCTTAGTCAGCGGGACTACTTGTCAGTATCTTACCCCAGACTTTTTAACTATTTATGTTCTTTAGAAGAGCAACTTGTTACTTCTTAAAACTGCCTTATTGTCAACCTTTGGATGAGAAATAAGACCATTAAAATAGCTGTTGCTCCTAATAAATGAAGCTGTATATTATTGCTCTGAGTGGAAAACAAAACAAAACAAAAAGCTAAATGATAGTAACGTGCCCAGATTCCACTGTCAGAGCCATCATCTAAATCCCTGGAGTGATGGACTGCCCTCTCTGACATCAGCCATTTTCCTACTGGAAAATTAAGGGAAATTACTGAGCCGTGCTTTTGATACTAGAGGACTTCGAAGACAGGAATGCTGTCATGGTGCTTATTACAACTGCGAATGCAGACTGAAGGCAGGAATGAACAAGTGGTTAACAGTATAGGTGCAGACACAGATGACAAGTGATGAGGAGAAAGCAGGTGGCAGGGCCAAATAGGGATGACTGCTGGGCTCTCCCCCTGCTCTGATCCTCCCACTGCGTCCCTTCTGTGAGTTGTTTCCTCATGTCTAGGACAGAGTCGTGGCACTCAGGACTGGTGACTCTGGGTAGGCCAGTTTCCTGATCATGTCAGAAAACTTTGTATCTATCCATACACCACCGATTGACCTGTTTGTGTATTTATTCTTATCACTCCTTGTTCCAGAAAGGATTCAAGGTAGGTCGGAAAAACAAAACAAAACAATAATTGTAACAAAATAACATAAGTTAAAAGCAGGAAGGAATGAAAGAAGAAAAACAAAAGTGAAGGACTAAAAGGGATCCAGGAGTGAATCCCTCACAATTCACTTTGTGATGATTCATCCAGCTAGACACATTAGTTTTCTGTATGGATCTATGAATGGCAATTTAAAAAACCATTTACTTTTAAAATAAGGGGTAGACTATGCTGGCATTCAGTTTTGTCCTACTCTTCTCCCTTCTTGCCACCTGAAATGCTCACACGAGGCTGCAGCCTGGGGCCAACTGCCACAGGCCACAGATGGTGGAGTAGAACAAGGGACAGAACCAGAGACACCGATGACACCGGAGCTTCTCCTGTATGATCTGCCTCAGCACTCACTGGCACATGAGGACAACCATCTCCGACTAGTCTGGACCAGTGTCATCAGTGATTCTGTTACATGCATCAACTGCAATTCTGATACTGAAGGCAACTGAAGCCAAGGCCTTCATGAAACTGTCTAGGGAGCAAGTAGAGACTGAGAAGGGAGGAGGGTGTGGGCAGATGCTTCATGGGACTCTCAGCATTTAATGGCTGAGGAGAGGAGGCTGAACCTCCAGGGGAAACCAAGGTGAGAGAACCAGAGACGTCGGAAGCGGGATGGGAACCTTTTCAGAGTAGGCCATACCTTTGCCTCTAAGATTTCTGGCAGGACATGAGAAAAAAGAAATAGAGTCTATTTACACCACCAGATGCAAAGACCAGTGGCTAATGAGGAGGTTAGTAACCGTGGGACTTACACTAAATGAGCATTTCTCCCAAGGGTCTTTGCACAGTGGACACTTTGTCACTTAGTCCAAATATCCTCAACATTAAGCGTCCTAACAACAGATGGAGCCATGAGCTCCGAAGGCTTGTTTCTTACCACAGCCCATGTGAGTGGGTGGGACCAGATTCTACCAAGGATCCAGTATGTGTGTTCCAGACCCCAGCTCTCTGTACCTCTGGCTCATTTGAGGGACATGTTTTAGGCTATCAGGAGGCATGCATGAGCCACATGCCTCTCTCCAGCAACTCTCCCTAAACATTGTTCCTCTCATTTGAGCTTTTAAACAACGTTGGTGGCCATGAGGCCAGTTTTGCTCTCTTGGTCAAGGTTCTCCAGAAAATACAGTCCCATTCACACTGGAGTTGACCTCATATGAAATCAAGTTGCCTCAAAAGGGAGAGTCTTTCAATACCTAACAAAGGAACCACCTGGTAATCTAATCAAAAGCAGGAAATCCTCAGGGAGAAAGGAAGATGCAGGAATTGGTTTTTGACTGGGCATTTAAATAATATCCTATAACTCAGTCTATAAACCAAGCCCAAAGGGCTGGGCTCTGTTTAAGAGGCTGGCTGCCGGCCTGTCAGGAGGATTACATGCTTGGAAAGCTGTGTCACACATGATGGGGATGGGTCCTTGTGAATCAGCCCCACTTCTACTACAGGCACCTTTCTGGGTAAGGGAGGTCCTGGGAGAAAGCAGCCCAAGCCAGGACCTCCACTGCCCCACTGACTCCCTTAGCCAATCCCTGAGCTACCCAGACCACTCTGATCTCCCCGCTGCCTCACCCTGAGCTACAACTCAATGGCTGTGTGGTCCAGGAGTTCCAGGAAGATGGAGAAAATTTTTGAGTTCACAGGGCCTCGCCCAGAGTAGGAGAGTGAGAATGTCTGTGACATTGAAAGGAAACTTTTCACTTTACAGTTGAGGGAACTGAATCCATAGAAAAGGAGAACCTGCCCAGGGTCATGCAGTGAGGAGCACAGCGAAGTTGGGAGTTCCGTCTCCCAGCCCCCTCTCCCTCCCTCTCCTGGAAGCACCTGACCTTCGCACCTGCTGACCTAATATGCCTCCCAGATGCTCCAAGGAAGAAACCAAGTCCTTAGAGGACCTGCCACACTGAACTATGGGTGCCACGTGGACCTTCTGGATGTAGTAATTCCTCACACAGAGTTTGCAAATCGTAGAGCACTTTCTCACCTATGTCTCACCACGATTGTACCAAGAATGCCCATCTGCAGGGCCACAGTGGCCTAGGAACCTCTTGCCATTGCACCAGGAAAGGTGAGATTCCATGCTTGGTGCCAGCGAATGAGCCTTCTCCTTGAGGGCAGGAACTGGGCAGTGGGCAGCTGCTGTGGAAACACAGGCAGAGTTCCAAGTCATCAAGGAGTCTTGGGCCCAGTGACAGCATGGTCTGAACCCAGGACTTGGAGGGGACCTCACCATGATTCCTTTCAACCAGGAGCCATGAGAACAAGCAGCCAAAATTGTTTCTGCAAAGCATGGTACAAGTAGGAACACACGTGGGACAGGGACACCAGGGCAGGCACTTCTCCATCCATTCTGGGAAAGAGCCATTTCTGTAGCTGTGTATTAGGAGAGAAATGAGCAGTGTGAGGAATTCAAGTGTAGACCAGGAGTGGGGGGAAGGGCAAGTGATAGGCATGTGTCTTTGAAAGGACATAAATCAATGGACAAGGGAGGCAACGTGATTCAATTCAGGACCTAGACTCTGGGTTCCAGTAGCATCAGAGTGGTAAGGACCCCCACTTTACAGATGGGGACACCAAGGCCCAAGTAGGAAAAAGAATTTGTTTGAAGTCACCGAGCTAGTCAGTAGCAGAACAAGAATTTGATCCCTGAGTGGGGATCCTGAGTATTTAGAGCAGCAGTCCCCAACCTTTTCAGCACCAGGACCAGTGCTCCTATGAGAATCTAATGCTGAAGGTCTGAGGTAGAGCTGAGGCGGTGACGCTAGCACTGCTGAGCAGCTGCAAATATAGATGAAGCTTCTTTTGCTTGCCTGCCACTCACCTGCTGTGCAGCACGGTTCCCAGCAGGCCACAAACTGGTCCATGGCCTGGGGGTTGGGGGCCCCTGATTTAGAGGAAGGCATACAGGGAGGTGAGAGAAAGCCAGACACGTACTCTAGCCAGGAGCCAGCCCTGGAAGGACTGGGAATGAACCTCAGATGGAGCTTTTCCAAAGCAATCTGGAAATATAAAACTCAAGGAGGTCTCTTCGAGCCAATAAGAGGCCCCCTCCTTGGAAACAGCAAGCTGCAAAATGACTGCTATTGGGATGGCTGGTTTTATATATGCTTGTTGGAGGATGTAGACTGACCCCAGGACAGTAAGCACCCACGCCAACACAACGTCTGCAAATTGCTCTCCCACTCAACTCAGGTCAGTTCAACAAGGCCATAGCCAATGTCTGTAGGGGCCAGTGCCTGGGCAGCTGGTTACACCCATATCCACCAATTGAACCCAGGGCAGGGTCAATTAATCACAGACCGTGTGAGGGAGAAGGGATCTTAAAAAAAAAAAAAAAACATTTAAAAGCCTCACACCTGTTGCCATCAGAAACTGAAATTACTCCCATCTGGTGGCTGCCTGGGCGCCTCCTGAGCTCAGGAGACAGCTCACGGCCCTGTGTGGCTGGCCACTCCAACCCTGAGTGGCACTGATCCAGTTCTTCCTTGGACTGAGCCAAAATCTTCCCTGTGCACCCTGCGTTTCCTACCAACTGGTCCTCATTCTATCCCCTTCCCCATTCCAACCCTGGTTAAACACAGTGGCCAGCATCCTCAAATCCCCTCTTTTCCAGGCTGAGCAGCCTTGGTTTTCAGCCAGTTTCCATATGATCAGGTTCCAGTCTTTCATCTTTCTCTACACTTGATTAATTATGGCTCCCCAGGATTGAACATAACATTCAAGCTGAAGACCATCTCAAATCATTCTCCTTCCAGAGACCTAAGAAGGTCTCTAGACCTTCTCATGTCCTTCTCTTCTCTGTTATCTTGTGTTTGGACTCTCTAATCTAAGCTTCACAGACTTGGAAGGGAAGGCCACACCTGCTCAGAGAAAGCAACGTGAATGGGCACTGTGCTTGTAATTAAATATATGTGGTAAATCCTGATTTTCCAAAACCTTAATAAGGAAGAACATTTTACGCTCTAAAGGGCGGTGGGGTTGTAATGGGTCATGAGAACTTACGTATTTAAGACAGCGATGTAAGATCTAAGATGGCGGAATGGAAAATTTTAAATTCCCCCAGCAAGGTAGACTGCAATCCCCTCCAACCAAGGGCCGGAATTCTCCGCCCAGACCTATTTGCTTGCTTAAAGGTCAGGCCATATGGTTAGCCAATAAGGAACTGCAACCTGTCCCGCGCGCGCCAAGTTAGCCCGCCATGAACCTAATATAAGGTACCTCATGCTAAGGATCGGGGCTCTTGTTCTCGCTGCTGCGTCAGTGGAGGCTTGAGCCTGGATTCGAATTCGTAATAAAATTTTCTTTTTGATTCTAATTCAGCTCTTAGGTCATCTTGTCCGGGTGCGCTCTGTAACAGAGTCAAGGGTGAAATTCCCCAATAGCACAGCATGTGTTGAAGCTAACCTATGTCAGGTCTGAATCTGGAGGCCAGCTCATGGATTGCATATTCATTCAAATAAGCACTAATTCTGAGCACCTACTGTACCCTGCAACACCATGGAAGAAAGACTGCCTAATGTATAGCTTTTACCCCAAGGAGTCCAGTTAAGGAGACCAACACATACAGAATTACAGTACAATATGCCAGATGCTATAACTGAGGCATGAAAATGTAAAGTTTTCTGTTGCTGCTATAATGAATTAACCACAAACTCAAAATGGGTCTCGCTGGGCTAAAATCAAGGTGTCAGCAGGGCTGGGTTCTTTCTGGGAGCTCTAAGAAATAATCTGTTTCTTTGCCTTTTCTGGCTTTTAGAGGTTGCCCTCATTCCTTGGCTCATGGTCCCCTTTCTCCATCTTCAAAGCCCGTGTTTTCACATCTTCAGATTTTAACTTCCTGCCTCCTTCTCTTAGTTAAAAGGCCTCGTGATTATATTGGGTTTGCCTGGATAATCCAGGATAATCTTTCCACCTCAAGGTTCTTAATCACTTCTGCAAAGTCTCTTTTGCCGAGTAAAATAAAACATTTACATATTCAAGGTTCTGGGGATTAGGACTTGGACAGTTTTGTCAGCTATTATTCTGCTTACCACAGGGAACCACAAAGTGTGCTTGTGAAAAGAGGTATTACATTTGAATGGATCCCTTAAGGCTTTGCAGGAGTTTTATGAATGGGCATCCTGGCATGAAAGGGAAAAGAGATTTACAAGAAGAATGTGCTTGCAGAAGGCAATGAGACAAGAAAGCATGGCTAGTTCTTGTTCTTTGTTATTATTATTTGCTTGCTTTTTTTCTCTTCCAGAAAAAGCCAGGCTCTAGGGTTGTGAGGCTCACTACATTTCAAGGCAACTCTTTTCTTCCTATTGACAGATCCAAACAGAGAAGAACTTTCCTCAAATTGAACCCTGATATTTTCATCATCACTGGAAATGTTACAGATCTTACAGTGCCCAGGAGTTTCTTTAGTTGGCCCAGAAAGGGGTCTGGGAGGGTCGTGCACACAGGGGCCTGATATATTCAGGAGGTTCTCTGAGGCTCAAAATCAGACTGTTTTTCATCTGAATGTCCCTGGGCAGGTCTCCAGGCCAAAACTTATTTGAGGAATACTATTCCCAAAGCTGGATGATCACAGATCACTGATGCATCTCCTCTACTGCTGACTTACAAATCCACCGAAAGGAAGTTGAACAGAGGCTGAATTTGAACTTGCACTTCAAGGGGCAAAACTCAGAAACACTGATTTTTTTGTTTCTCTTTTGGTGTCACCAAAAGAGGTTTGAAGCCAGGGAGGGGTTTGGAGCTGGGGAGGAGACCCAACTCTCTGCCTTCTGCCTGAGGCAAACTGGGGTCTGGCAGGGCGCAGTCGGGTGGTCCCTGCCATGGCAGTCAGGAGCTGGGGATGGGGCTTTGGGCTGTGGGGCTGGTGCAGGGAGGATAGTACTGCAGGAGAGCTTTGCTGAGAAGACACAGCCTGCATCCCTGTTATCTCTCTGCACCCTCTGTTGACCTCCTTCATTCCCAGGTCTCCTCTATGCCAGGTAGCACTGTACTCGGTTATGCTCTGGAATGTGGAGGCTATGGAGCAGACATTATCGTAGTGTGCCAGCAACAAGGGGACTCTTCACTGCTGAAAAGAGCTTCAGTTTATAGTACACTTTTACATGTATTACCATCTTGGACTCTTGAAACACCCTAGTGAAGATGGGGAAACTGAGGCAGTGGCAGAGCTGGGACTGGCATCTGAGACCAACTCTGCCATCCATACCCCATTAGGACACCTGTGGGTTCTGGGCCAGGCCTGCAATCAGAGTTCTAGCTCCTTTCTCTCATTCCTGCTCCTCTCAATTACCTCTCCCTCCACCCTGTTTTTCTTTCATATTCTACTCTCTCAGTCTCCTCTGTTCTCCTCCTCACCAGCAAAGATGCCCACAAGCAACGCTCAGCTCTCTGGGAGCCTCCGCTAGGCTTGGGGGACTAGAACCCCTTGGTCAGGATGTCCACAACCATAAACATGTGCGTCCTTCTGGGGCTTGCATCGACCCGATCTGCAGGTCCTGGTATGGGCACTGACCCCATCCATATCAGTTGGGGAAGGAGCTTGGAACAGCTCTAGGCCAGAAGCCAAGAGAGGAGCTCCCGAGACGGCTTCACCAGTCATAAGTTAGGTGCGTTACTGCCCCACTCTGGACCTCATTTTTCTCATGGGTAAAGTAGGATAATGATACCTACTTCACAGGGCAGTTATGAAAGTTAAGAAAATTGATTTCATGGTGCCAGCTACAGCCAGATGTTTAATAAAAGTTGGTTGAATGTGGTAGCAGCTGGAACACAGAATCCTCTCAAGGGTTGGACTTGGAAATATCAGTGTCTGTGCTGGGATAACAAAAGCCAGGAAGCACCTGGAAGCATGGATGGAGAGGTAGAAGGGGATGGCGGAAGGGTGTCACCAAGCAGAGGATATCCACTGTTTTTCCCCTGGGCATCACAGGCTCTGGTACTTTGGATCTGCCCACTGAGCTCAAGTAATGATTGTCTCTACGATGTTGATGAAATCATCTTGTAACATTCCAGATGCCTAATGAGGGTGTGTGCAGAAAATAGGCAGTGAATCTCCCTGCCCTTGGCACGCCCTAGGAGTAATGGTGATTTTTAAAAGCTGGGAAGCCCAGAGTGACTTCTCCCCAAAACAGTCTTGGTCAGTCCCAGTTTCAGCAGAGATTCAGAGCCCAACCTGCATAGTTCCAGTAAGATAAGTCAGTTGTAGCATGCAGTGACGGGTGGTTGGTGGTGGGGAGCCCCAAAGTGCAGATGGATCCAATTTTGCTCAGAGGAAGTCAGAGAAACTTGGAAACTTGGAGGCTAGAAAGGAATGGACTTTCGGTTTAACATGCATATTGTTTGTACCCAGCTGTCACCGTTCAATTCCTGAACCCTACTTCAAAGATAGTAAAGAAACTGGAATGGTGTAAACCTGCAACATCACAGAAAATGGGAGAGGATTATGGATGGACTGGAGATTCCTACAATTTTATAGAACAGAACAGTAGAAGGTGAGTGGAGGAGGAGGAAGCCTTACAGGCAGCGTGAGAAGAGAGGTCCTGTTTTCTTAAGAGCACCAAAGAAGCTTGAAAATTGATTATACCAGGTACAATGCAGAACAGGTCTGAGATCTAGGAGTAAAACCAGGGAGTTATATAAAAGCTAGAGTAAGAAACAGTTGCCTCTGCTTTGTTTCCCTAGGAAAACAAACAAACAAAAAAATTATTTAAAAAAATTACAAGGTCCTAGAAAAAACAACCCTCTACAAACATTCTGGCGTGTAGAGGTTCCCAGTAAACACCCGGCTTGCTACTCCAGAACCCTAAAATGAAGCTTGCCAGTCACCAGCTTTTGTCTATGTGCACAAAACCGATTAGTTTTATTGCCTCACTTTTAAAATATGAACCGACAACCAAGGATTTAAGGAAAGCAAGTGAGCAACAAAAACAACAACAAAAATCCCAGAGAAAATAGATACAGTTCAGAAAGTAAAAAGGAACTTTAAAAAGCACAAAATTTTAAATGCTAGTATTCTAAATAAAAGAAATCCAAAAGAGACTGCATCTATAAACAAAAATAAGTCTATAGAAAAAGAACAATTAAGGCACAGGGATCACAAAATTTTAAAATACAACTGCAGAAAATACAATTTTAAATAAATTGTTGGAAGGTAGAGTTGAGAAGTCTTCAGAAAAGAGAAAAGAGAGTAAAAAGACAAGAGAAAAGAGAAGATAAAAAAGATGAAAGGAGAGGATAAAAAATTATCAAGGAAATAGTATAAGGAAATTTCACACAACTTAAGAATACAAGTTTCCACGGGGCCCTAGATGTCTCTAGCAGTGTTAATGAAAGAAAAGAACAATGGGACACCATATTTAAACCAGAACACAAAGGACATAGAAAAACTCAAAAGGCTTAAAAAAAAAAAGGCAACTAGAAATAATAACAAATTCTCACCGGTAATCTTGGTGCAAAAAGATATTTTGGAATTTATTCCAGCTAAACTAGCAATCAAATATGAGAAGAGAATAAAGAGTAAAGAAAATTTCAGGCAAAGACTCAAGAAAAGAGGATAGTTTCTATATCCCTTCTAAGAAATTATAAAATGAGAGTGTAAACTAGGAATTTAGGAAACAGTGGAAGCAACAAGGAAAAACCATGACGAGATCAGCTCCAGAAAATAGCTGGGTAGCTGGCCCACAATAATTTCTCAAAATTTTAGAAAAATGTAAGAAGTGCTTGAAAGGAAGTATAATTACAATGTACTACTTGACACTATAGTAATTATATTTACAAAGGAGCAATAACATCAACTACTTTTTATTCAGTTTCAAAACTTTCAACAGTCATCAAAATTTTAATTATGATAAAAGAATATAAAAGTCATCAATCCTGATAGACATTGGGAGGTGGAAGGAAAAAGAGAGTTTGGGACAATTAGGAGTGTGTCAATTTACAGAGCAAGGTGTTAATAGAGACCATCTGTAGTTGATGGAACAAGATATAAAGATAAAATTTAAAGTTATAAATATTACTATAAATAGAACTACATATGGCGCTAGATCTTTAAAGGTAAATCACATAAAACTTGTTTTTTTTTAGGTCAAAAATCATTGAATATGAGAAACTTCCTATGATTCAACCTAATATACATGAGTAGAATGATACAATATATCAGTAAATGAAATTTAATTATTACAAAATTTAAAAATCAAATTTAAAAGGTCAAACCAAATGTTAGACAACTATTGAGGATGGCTGATTGTGTTTACTGGGCAGTTAAGACAGTAAAATCTATGCCATGTTTAGAAATAGAAGAGAAAGATTGAATACTTTAAAACTGGTTAGGAAAAAATTATAATTAAATATGCATGTTTTAAAAAGATAACCACTGAAAGAAAAACAAGTAAAACAAAAAACAATATATATGAGAGAGAGAGTAATATAAACTTATCAGTACCCCAGAGGTCATGAAAGAAGAGCGGGGGGTCGGGGGGAACAAAGTAAAAAAATAGGAAATATAAAACAAAAATCACGTTGTAGTAACAACACACCAGCAACCAGCTAAAATAAATATAAGCACATTAGTTTCAGTTATTAACAGAAGGATGTTATCTAAATAAAATTTGTAAAATTTAACTATATGCTGCCTACAAAAGATACACCTAAAGTAAAACTAAAGAAAGAAGACAAATATAAAGAATGGAAAAATATATCCTATAGAGATAACCATCAAAAGAAAGCTGTTGTGTTTACAAAACAAAACAACACAAAAACCCCACATGAAATAGACTTTAAAAGAGACTTTAAAAACAAATATTATAGGAATAAAGACTGACACTATGTAATACAACTTAAAAAAACCTACATAACCTTAAAACCTTAAAAAATACTTAAATAACCTTATAAAAATTAAGTTAATCAGGAATTTTAAATTTCTATATAATTAATTTGATATAAATATATATAATACATAAATATATAAATAAATATAAAATATATGTAAATTAAAAGTATAATAGGAACTTAAATTCATAATTGAACTTTTTCCTGTGATTAATTAATCAACAAATCAAAACTTAGTAAGTTTATAGATGCCTTGAATTAACAAGCTTTATCTAATGGACATATAATATCCAGAACCTAATTTAAAAGGGAATTTTTTTCTCCAGCACATAGAGAACATTTACAAAATTTGACTATGTACTAGGCTATGAAACAAGACTCATAACTCTCCAAAGAATTGGGACCATGCAAACCACAAGTGAGTTAGAAATCAATACTAAAAAGGTTTAAAATATGGAATAAAAAGTATACTTTTAAGTAACACAGCTCAAAGAAAAAAATTCATAATGAAATGAGAAAACATAGAACTAAACAATAACTCAGAATTAAAATTAATAATAATACCACAGCTTACAATAGGAACTGCTGCTTAGCAGTATTTAGGGAAAAGGTGTACCCTTAAAAAGGAGAATGAAAATTAATGGTGTAAGTATCCAACCTAAGAGGTCATGAGGAAAAAAACAACTAAATAGACTCAAAGAAAATAGAAGGAAATAATAAAGATAAAAGCTGACAATGAATGAAATAGAAAACAATGATACAATGGAGAGGTATAACAAAGCCCGAAGTTTGTTCTTAGTAAAAGCTAATAAAATAGAAAATAATATTGCAAGACTGATCAAGAGAAAGGAGAGATGGATATAAACAATACTAGGGATGAAAAGGGGGGAAACTACAGATACAGCAGAGATTTTTAAAGCAAAATATAAATTAAAATATTGTGAAAAATATGAAAACTTAAAATAACAACTTCCTAAAATATATGTAATGTAACAAAAGTAAGGAAATATAAAATTGAAGAGATCTATAACAATTGGAAAAAAAATTAAATCAGTAGTTAAAAATGAACTGCACACTGTGGTAGCCAGGCTCTAAAATGGTCCCCAGTGATCAAGGCCTGGTATTAACACTCTTGTGTAGGGCCCTCCCACAGTGAACAGCACCGACCTAAGGAGCCAGGTGGATACTGTGGAAATAATAAAATGGTGATAATGAGCACCCTTAAAAGCATCTGATTGCAAACGTAATAACTCTAATGTTTCATCAATAAATGTGACGTTTCTACCTCTGGTTTGCTAAGCATTATCTCTCTCTGAATCCTAGCTCTGGGGGTACTCAGAGATGCTAGATATCATGTCATGAGGACACTCAAGTGCCCCTATGAAGATGTCCACGTGGCAAGGATCTGAGACCTCCTGCCATTAGCCATCAAAGAACTGCCAACACCTGTGTAAGGTATTTTGGAAGATCCTCCAGCCCCTATGAAGATGACTGTGGTCCCAGCCAATGCTTTGATGAGAACCTCATGAGAGACCCTGAGCCAGAACCACCAATTAAGCTGCTCCCAAATTCCTGATTCTCAGAAACTGTAAGATAATAAATGTTATTGTTTTAAGCCACTTGGGATATTTACTATGCAGCAATAAATAATTAATATACACAATAAAACCAGGCCAAGATAGTTTTAGAAAGGAGTTCTATAATACATTCAAGGAAAGGATAACCCCATTTTTTACAAATTGTTCCAGAGAGACTGTCCCCGCCCACTTTGAGGCTGTAGTATTTGTCTGATACAGTCAAAATCAGTCAAAAATATTATTTTAAAAAAACTTATAAGAGAATCTCACTAATGAACACATTATAAAAGGTCTAAACAAAACATTAGCAAACTATATTCAATATGTATTTTTTACATGCATGAACAGGCTCAGTTTCTTCAGGAATGCAAGATGAATTTATTTTTTTTAATCTATATATTTTATTTACCACTTTGACACAATGAAGGAGAAAAACTATATGAGCATGTTAATATATGAAAATATTGATAAAATTTAACATCTACTCATAGTTTCAAAAAATACTTAGCAAACTAGAGCCAGAAATGTCACATTTGTTGATGAAACTTTAGAGCCATTGCATTTACAATCAGATACTTTTAAGGATGCTCATTCTCACCATTTTTATTCAACATTGTTTTGGAAGTTTTAGCCAGTGCAAATAAGATTGTTCAAAATAAAAAGGTAAATAAATAAAAGGTATAAGTTTTTAATAGGAAGAAGCAAATTGTTAGAAGTATCTTCACATGTAAGATAATTATTTAAAAATAAATACCATTTCTATATAATGGTAATAAACAATTAGAAATTGAATTTTGAGAAAAAAAGATAACATCTACAATAGCCCAAGAATTTTAAAAAGGAGAGTATATATCTGGGAATAAATCTAACAAATCTGCCCAAGATTTTTATGAAAAGAATTCTGAAACCTCATTGAACAATTGGAAAAGACCTAAAAAATGGAAAGATGAACCAAGTTTAAAAATAAGTGCACTAAGTATTGTGAAGAATGTAAATCCACACTCCCAGTTTCCACATTCACTGCAATTCCATCAGCATCCCAGCAGGGTTTCTCAATGGAGCTTAGCATGCTGGCCTTATATGAGGCATAAAGTTGCAAAGAATAGATGAGACTTCTGAAGCAAGGTGGAATGGTGACCCCATGCCAAGAATTATTTAAGCTATAATAATGAAGACAGTGAGTATAAAACTAGTTAAACAGTTCAATGGTTCAGGCTACAGAACCCAGAAACCAACCCATGCATATATGGAAACTTGATACATGACAGAGGTAGCTTTGCAAATCAGTGAGAGAAGGATGGACTGTGGGATAAATGGTATGGGACAATCGGATATAAGGTACATTTGGAAACAATACAGTTGGTTCCCTATGTCACACCAT
This sequence comes from Macroglossus sobrinus, assembly GCA_004027375.1. Lineage (NCBI taxonomy): Eukaryota > Metazoa > Chordata > Mammalia > Chiroptera > Pteropodidae > Macroglossus > Macroglossus sobrinus. Next base: position 143,614 of record PVKZ01000225.1, on the reverse strand, counting down.
ATACAAAAAAATAAATTCCATGTGGATAAAAGACCTAACTGTGAAAAACAAAACTGTAAACTTTCAGAAGAAAAATTAGGAGACTATTTTTATGGCTTGAAAGTAGGAAGAATTTCTTAAACAAGATTGTTTTAAAAGACCAAACCATGAAGGTATATTGCTAAATTTGACAAAATTAAAATTAAAGTTTCTGTTCTACAAAAGACAGTATAAATAAAGTGAAATATGAAGCCACAAACTGAAAAAGAATAGTTGCAAAGAATATAATTTATAGAGGATTTGTGTTTAGCATATGTAAAGAATTCCTGCAAATCAAGAAGACAAAAACAAAATGCCCCAATATAAATTGGTCAATGCATATGCACAGATAATTCTCAGAAAAAGAAATCTAAATATTCAATAAACATATAAAAATAAGTTTAACTTCACTAGTTATAAGAGAAATAAAAGATAAAACAATAATGAGTTAGTATTTCATACCTATCATATGAAGAGTTGGGGAGGGTGTAGAGTAATGGAGAATAAAAAAAGAAAAAAAACATTTGAAATAAATGTCCATAAACAAGAGAACAGATAAATTGTGGTATATTTATTCAACAGACAATTATTCAGCTATTAAAATGAATGAACTAGAGCCAAATGCTTCATATGGATAAACCTCAAAAATACATTAGCCCAGGGGGGAAAAAAGCTAAAGAATGCTATAGCATCATTTACATAAAGTTTGAAAACAGGCAAAGCATTACTTCAGCTTGTTCAGAGTTGTAGACACATGTAGTAAGTACATAAAAACACCTAGGTATGTGAAACATCAAATTTACTAAGCAAGTTACATCTAAGGAGAGGAGAACAAGGAGAATAGGGAGCCTTCACCTTTATTTGTCATATTTTATTTTGTTAAGAAAAATATATATCTGAGCAAATATAGCAAAGTATAAAGATTTTATAAAGTGGGCTGAAGTGTCTAAACTTGTTCTTTTTACTTTTCTGAATGTTTAAAGATAATGGCCAGGATTTCAGGGAAAATGTTTTTATTGGAGAGAACAACGAAATGTAAACCCAATGGAGCACGTACTTTGTTTTATCCACTGCTCTATCCCTTCAGAGGAGGTACAGAGGAGGTACTCAACAAATATTTGCTAAATAAATGAACACATACAGAGGCATGGAGACATGTTAGAACGAGGCGTGTTCAAAAAGAGCTAATTATAATAATAGCCAACTTACTATTGAGTCCCGTATGCCCCAGCCATTGATTTAACTAGTTGGCCCGGATTTTTCCGTTTTATCCTTGCAATCATAGTAAGGATCCTTATTATCTTCACTCCACTGGTGAGGAAAAGGATGCTTAGAGTTAGGTAGCTTGCCTGAGAGCATTGTAGTTAGGACCAGAGTCTATATTCCATCAAAAAAGTCTGGGTTTTATGCTACAGGCAGCTGCCCAATTTGGAGCAGTGGAAATAAATAATGCAAGGAGGCACATGAAAATACACACACCCCAGAGTGAAGGGTAAACAAAAGCAGATGGAGTGGGCAGGGTGCTTAGTGCCCAGGTAGCCTGACAGAGGGCAACACAGCAAGGGACACTATAGTCTGCCTGGGCAGTCAGGGAAGGCTTTACTAGGAAGAGACATTTAAACTTGGCCTTGAAGGAGAAGTGTACCTAGAAATTCCAGGAACCTAGCAATTCCTGCTCCACATCTAGTTGGCGTTATTCAGAGGCTCCATCACTCTGGACTGTGAGCACAAAGCCTGACCTCATTGGGCTGAGACCACACACACACTTGAAGACAAACTGGTTTGAATGTAACATCCAGTTTAAATTTGCTCTCACCTTTACATACACAGAAGAAAAAAAAAGAGCTCTTCTTTAGAAATTATGACAGCAGTAATACAGGTAATTGCTTGCTCTTTAATAAGAGCTAACATTTGAACATTTAGTGTACTGGCAGGGTGCTGGGCTGTCATCACATGCTTTATTGCCCCTAATTCTCACAACTCTATGAGGCAGTTACTCTTTATCCTTTTCCAGGGATGAAGAAACCCAGGCTTAGAGAATTTAGCTGTCTTGCCCAAAGTCCTATGCAGTTAGTAAGTAGTGGGGCTGGGATCTGAATCCATGCCAGGGGTGGGGGTGGGTGAAGGTGGATGTCAACTTTCCAGCCCATGTTTACTACTGTTGCTCAGGAGAACATCCAATGAAAGCAACAAAGGTTTTACTGCTTTCAATTGGAAGAATGAGAATGTGATCTGAGCATAATAAACTAGAAACCCAGCTTACTAATACATTCATGAACACCTGTCACATGTTAGGCCCTCCAAAAATGCTTGTGAAATGTGATACCATTTAGTTTCAAATGAAGATGGAAATGAAAACCAACCCAGTGTCAAAATGACATACTTCATTCTCCTAGCAGTTTTAAGTCTTTGCAGGCACACATACTTAGACCTCCTGGTGAGTGTCTACTCTCAAATCTCTGTCCCACCCACCCTCCCCATGGCTCTCCTCCTGCTCCTTGGAACTCAGCACTGACAGTGGCTGTCCTTGCTTCTGTCACTGGGTACTGAGCTCCTGGAGGGAAAGTCTTGGGGTTTTTTTTTTATCTTTCTGCCTGTCACAGATCAGGCCTACTCTGAAATCATGGCCAAATGGAGTCAAGCATTCTCCCAAACAGTCCACAGGTCTGAGATACAGAAAGTGAGGGGGGATAAAGGATGAGGGAAAGAACTGGAATAGTTCTATTTTTCAAATAAAGTAGATAAAGAGAACAACCCATTCTTTTCCTCAGGAAAAGTCATGATCATTTGGACCATGTGTTTTCATTTTATTAATCGATTTCACTTACCAGACACCTAGGGTATGCAGAAGCGGGGGAGTTGGCTGGCTCATTTGCACCCTTCCTTAGTAACCTTTGAAGAGATCCCGCTCTCCACCTGGCACAGTGGGCACAAGGATGGGGCAAACAAGACCCAGGCCCCCGCCTCCCCGCCCCCGGAAGAACACAGTGGAGGGTGGAGGAACAAAGCAAAGCAGGCACTCACAATTTACAAATGTAAAGGCTATTCTTCGGAAGGGGTGGGGGAGGCAGACGGAGAGGTGGGATCCAGGGGAGAGGAGGCCGATGCTGAAGAGAAAGGAAAACACTGTCAGCCTGTCTGGATTTTCCCAGAACCACATTTAACAATGCTTTGGTCATATTTTAATTAATTGCAAGGTTCTCTCATTGACTCAAACAAGAGCTCTCTTTCTCTGATTAATTTTCGAAAGAGCCGGCCGAGTTCAATCATAGCAAACACAATGACCCCGGTTACTACGGCCTGAATGGCTATAAGCAGAAAATAAAGACCCCAGAACAGGCTATAAACTTGACTCTTGCCCTTGGCCACCGACTGGGCCCACGCCCAGGGTTCTGAGCTGTTAGGCACCAAGGCATGGGGGCTGCGGGCAGCAGACACTGCCGCCTGGGTAAGGGCAGGAGAGTGGGGAGGCGGGCCCTGGGTGCTGGGGCAACCCAGGTCACTGTCCCGCAGGACCCAGAGCGGCAGGCCAGCGCGCTGCCCCGCGCCGCTGCACCGCGGGGGCTCGGCTTGGCCCACGAGGCCTCGGCGCTGCCGTAGCCACGCCAGGAACGGCCGCAGGCCACAGTCACAGCGCCAGGGATTGTGCCCCAGCAGGACCTCCGCCTGCCGGGGCAGAGCCGCGAACACTTCGCCGGACATGGTCTCCAGCTGGTTGTGGTCGAGTTGGACCTCCTCGAGGCTGCGAAGGTCGCGGAAGAGCGCGCGGGGCAGAGTCCGCAGCCTGTTGTGGCGCAGTGACACCTGGCGCAGCCTGTCGAGGCCGTGCAGCAGGCCGTCCGGCAGGGAGGCCAGGCTGTTGGAGTGTAGGGCGAGCACCTGGAGCTCGCCGAGGCCCCGGAAGGCGCCCTCCGGGAGCGCGCTCAGACGCGGGCTTTGGGTTACCCCTAATGTCCGCAGGCGGCTCAGGTTGCGGAAGGCGGCCTCGGGCAGGGTGCGCAGCTGGGTACGGTTCAGCCACAGCTCCTGCAAGCCTGCCATCTCCCCAAAGAGCACCTCCGGGAGCTCTTCCAGGGGATTCTCGAACAGCGTCAAGAAGTTCAAATTATGCAAATGAAGAAAGAGTGCAGAGGGCAGGGACTCGACCTTGTTTCTAGAAAGAGTCAAATAGCTCAGGTTGCGGAGCTCGTCGAAGGCCCCGGGAGCGATGGAACGGATGTGGTTTCTGTCGAGATACAGCTCCATCAGGGCGCGCAGGGTACTCAACAGCCCCGAATCCAGAGAGACGAGCTGGTTCGAGTGGAGCAGAAGTTTCTGAAGCTTAGTTTGTGCCCCGAGCAGTCCCTTGGGCAGGTGAGTCAAATTGTTTCCCGATAAATCCAACCATCTCAGGTTCTCCAGATGTGTGAAGAGGTTAGCAGGAAGGAAAAGGAGTTGATTGTGGTTCAGAAAGAGCTGCTGCAGGCTAACCAGTTTCTGAAACATGTTTTGGTCAATGACCTGTAGCTCATTGTGGTCCAAAAACAACTGTTCCAGGAGCACCATTTTATCCAAGAGCTCTCCTGGAAGACGAGTGATCTTGTTGCGCGACAACCTCAGGGTTTTTAGATTTATCAGGTCATTAAAGGTGCCGGGGGCGATGGCGGAAATGTGGCTGTCTGACAGCATCAGGCGCTGCAGGACGGTCATGCCCCTGAAGCTGTGATTCTGCAAGATGCCGCGGCCCATTCGGAAGAGCAGGATGTGCGTGAGGTTGGTGGGTAGGCCTAGGGCCGTGATGCGTGCCACATCACCCCCTGAGCACTGCGCCGCGTCCCGAGAGACACACCTGCAGGTGGCTGGGCATTGGAAGGCCTGGGCGCGCAGGAGCCCCAGCGCCAGGCACAGCAGGGTGCTCCTCAGCATGTCTGAAACCTGCGAGCAACACGCAAGGGCAAACGCTCGTTTTCGATCTTGTAATCCTGAAAATTTAATTTTGCGGAGGCATGCTCCTTTCACCAGGATTATCACTCACATTGTTACCCAGATACGACTAAGTCTTACTCGTTTCGTAGGAGTGCAGGTTTTCCTGGGTGGTGAGAAGGCACTCACTTTACACTACGAAGTTTCATTCTTTCGTTTTACTAATTTTCTACTCTCAGTTTAAAGCATTGAAATTAAACCGTTTTCAAGCTATAGAAAAGCCAATACTTTAAAATCTTTACATAGAGAACTCATTAAATAATCATCCTCACGTTCTAGACATTATGAAATTATGAAAAGTTTGCCCAAATTCCTCTGCAGTTAATAAGTGCATTTCAAATCTCCATTATGAAAATAACTCTGCTCTTGACTTTATAATTTACCCAGGGGTGGCCATAACTAACAGTCATGAAGAGAACGGCAAAGTCTGTTAAAACAACAGCAACCACCACCTGATTTCTTTTATCACAGCCGTACTGTATTAGCAATACTAACTACCCTACTAAAACAGTGCACACCCCAAAATAGTGAACACCCTCAGTCACACTGAGAAGGGCAAGTAATAATACCCATAACTTTATGCCATGCATTGTTCTCAGCATTTTATTTTGATCAATTCATTCATTTAATCCTTACCTAATCCTATGAGGTAGGTACTACTCTAACCCCAGAGGATGAAGAAACTAAGGCACAGAAAGGTCAAATAACCTGGTCACAGAGCTAGAATTTTAGTGTATCTGAATGAGCTATAAATAAAGAGTTAATCATTTATAAAATGCTTAATTAAAAATGCTGAATTATGTGAAATACAGACAGTAATATTAATCTGCCAAAATGTTTCCCCAAGTTTAATTTTACACAAATCATTTCTTGTACTAAATTTTATTTCTTATGCATACACAGACTTATTAAGCTCTCCAGTTGTCCATACTAATTTTTAAAACATCTGGCCTTACCTGAAGTGGTGCTGCACTCAAAAGCGACTTCAAGGCTTAGTTGAAGCTTTTGCTTGTGATTTGGCACTTTCCAAAGGAAGAGGAGGTATCTTTGCATCCTGAAGATAAAGACTTCACCAGAATAAAAGTCATGAGAAGGACTCTATCTCAGAGAGCATATTCTGGTTTTTAATGACAAATATTTTCAAACTGAAAGAGACCATATACAACCCAAATCCTACTGTCAAAGCTAAATGATAAGAGCAAGAGGGAGAGAAGTTTCTCCATAAATGGCTCAGTGATGCTAGAAGAGCTTAGTAACACATTTAGATCATGGCAGCAGCCACACCCCTAGACGGGCCACACTTACTTTGGGTCTTCCTCTTCATGCCAGATTGCTTCAATTCTCTATTCCAGTCCCCCCGCTTCAATAAATAAGTCTAAGAATATTCTCAAATGCTCCACTCATTTTTTTTCTTGCTAGGAATAATATGACTAAAAATATTCTCAAATATGTTCAATTATGGCTTTACTGGGTTGAAGGGTGTTCACATGCTAAATTTAACTTAGGATAGTCAAACATAGTACAAATATATGATGCCACCTATAGTGTATGATAGTTCCCGTGCTTCATAGCTCTACACTTGTAATTGATTTTGTAAATTTAATTTTTGACATTCATATGAAATAATTGTGTGTTTTTTATTTTTATTTCCCTAATAATTGAACTAAAGTATCTTTTCATATTTGAAGGGCCACTTGTGCTTCATATTCTAAAAAATGAGTTATTTTCTTTTGCCCATTTGTCTATATGCAAAACATATATGCTTATGGCTTTTTAAAAAAACAAATTATAGGCACTCTATATATGTTCTGGATACTAATCCTTTGTTGGTTATAGGTGTTACAAATATCTTCAACGAGTTTGTGGTTTGCCTTTTTATCTTATGAGGTCTTTTGACAGAAGTTAATATAGGCAGAGTTATCAATCTTTTCTTTTACGATGTTTTTTTTGTCTATTAAATCCTTTCCTCCTGTCAGAAAAATATTCCCCAATTATGCCTTATTAAATTTTACAGTTTTTTACTTCACTTTTAGGTTTAGAGTTTTTTGTGTATGATCTGAGTCCTATTTTATTTTTTCCACTAGGATAACCAACTGTCCTAACCCAATTTAAACATATAAATCTCTTATTCCCTCCTAGCTACAATGTCAGCACTGTCATGAACCAACATCTCAAACATGGATGTTTCGCTATTTGATAATCCATACTCCAGCATTAGACGGAAATAACCTTTTCATATTTAAAGTCTGAAAAATATTCAGTGTTTTATGAAGTGTGAAGAAATAGACATTCTCATACTACATTGATGGGAGTATAAATTGGGGCAAACTTTTTGGAGGAAAAAACACTTACTACAGGATAGGAAAACAAACAAAAACCTAAATGACAACCCTCAGGGAACAAGTCATTTAAATTATGGTAAGTCCATGCAATGGCGTACCTTGCATACTTTGAGAATAAAGTTGAGCTGCAAGCGTTGACATAACTTTCTAAGGTGTATGGAATGACATAAAACAAAGGCAGAATAGCATAAACAGTGGGATTCATACTTGTGAAGGATTTTAAAAAACATATACTTATATGAGGACAGATAAATAAGTATTCTTCTGGAATGAAACACCCAAGAAACTTTAGGATTCACCTTTTGGGGGAGAAACCAGGGATAAATGGACTTCTTCATATATATATTTTTCTGTGAGGTGTGAATTTTTATTAAATGTGCTTATATTATCATTAAAGAAATTTTAATGCAAAAATAATTTGGATGGGAAATGGCATCTTTGAAGAAAAAAAGTAAAAATAAAAGTATTAAAACATACTGGAGGAAGTCAATGCTTGAATTGTAAAAGAGTAAACATTACCCCCTGGAACTACTGAGTGGAGTGGTTCTTAAATTATTTTATCCTGGTTGGGAAGTCCCTGGATCCATGACATTTACAGGTGGTGTGGAAAAAAAACACTGAAATGCAATCAGCCTTTGATGTAGCAAATGGAGTCAAAGCCCAGTAAATGCTGAAGTGACTGAAATCATCTTCTAAGTCATGAAGTCCAAAACCAGAGGGCAAGCCACTGCCTCTGCCAGGTATCATAGGATATCTGTCTTTCTGATCTAATCAAGAGAAGCAACTACAGAGCCCAGGAATAGCTACCCTGGTGACCCAGCGAGTCAGTCATACCTAGGCTCACCAAGTGAAAGTACCCTTGCCCATGAAAATGTCAGGGAGCAAATGTGATAGACTGGGAAGAAGTACTGTGGAATAAACAAAGTAAGACTTTGAGTCAAATTCTGGTGAAGCTTTTTTAGCCTAGTTCTCCAGGAAGACCTCCAAGTTGTTGTTCTTTGAACAGGCAGGACAATCTGATTGCCTAAGAAGGGAAAACTGATACAAAAGTTGCAGACAATGTAAAAACACTGTGAGTCCATCTCGAGAACAAACAGACAAGGTACTGAGAACCACTTTGAGCAATGAAGTTGGTAACTGCAGTGTTTCAAGACCTTGGATTTCAGATCCACAAAAGAGTTTAGAAAACTGTCTAAAATGTCAACTTCTGTATCCAAGTCACAGAACCCTGGCCATTCAAAAGGTGTCTACCTGGATGAAATATGCTTTTCTTCTCCACGGCAGAGACTCAGAAGCCAAGGCATAGCACGGATCTCTTTGCTCTTAGAGAAACCAAAACCTCAACTTTGAACAGGGACGGTCTCATTCGAACTCCTAGAACTCCTTCTGTCCTTCCCTGCAACATACACTCAGAATAAAGCACCTCATAGTGATGCAGGGGCAAGGAAGGAGACAAGAGGAACTGCTCACACCAACAGGCTGTGGGGACATGATTGTTCGCTATAGAACCATAGTGAATGCTAAGAACTTGGTACAATCTAGGCCTTCACACTACGGCATCCATACTACAGCCTATAGCAGAGGACGCAAGGCTCCTGCAGAATCTGTGATAACCAGGAAACACCTATCCAAGCTCCAAGGCCCAATACAAATCTGTCTTCTCTGAGAATTCTATGACTAATAGTGAGCTCTACAGCTTCTCTTTCCTTGGAAGGCTCTTTTTGGTGGTACCCATGGATGCCACTTCACTTCAAACTTACCATGTCTCACATGGAATTAGCTTTTAGTTTGATCTTCCCAACTATTAATAAACTATAAATTCCTGGTCTTGTAATTCACCATTTCTTTCAGACCTCCAGACACTTAACATTTGGCTCTACATTGTAACTGGATAGGATTCTAAGGGATGGGTAACTGGCATGATGTCTTATGTGAAATGCTGCATTTACTTTTATTTCTTTCAAAAATCCGAAGTTAAAAAAAAAAAAAAAGGAAATAAGAAAGTATTAAGTAGGAAAATAAATCCAGAGAGGGCAGTATTCATATAACTAAAGAAAAAACAAATGTATAAAGACACAGAAAAAAAGAAAAGCTATTTCATTCATTTACTTTTTTATTTTGAATAACTTCAATCAAAAAAGATTTCATAAGGTTATTTACAGTGCTGAATGTACAATTGTGAATGTATGCCTTTTTGACATCAGGGTACCATTCTTGAGCAGCAATACAATTTAAAAAATATAAAGATGCAGTATCATTTCTGATATAAAGTTTCTTTTAAAAAAATCCAAAGTCTTAGGGAATTCACAAATCATAACAGGAAGTAACTTTTATTAATTTAATGTGCACATAATTACCAAATTTTAATACATTAAAAATGTGTAAATGCCCACAAACTGTACAAAAATTAACATCCAATATTTTGTTAAAAGTTCCCAACTACCTCCCACCATAAATATACAAAAATCTATTTTCAGATATGTCAAAATTACATGCATGAAATCTGAGAATGTTTTCTGAAGCTTGTATTTTGCTCTTCTCTGGATATTGTATGTATAGCCATTTTGGGAAGAGAATATATAAACATTGATATTTTACCATGCTTTTGAAATTGTGCAGTATTTTCATAAACACAGGAAACAAAATAAATAGAGCAAAACCAACAGTTTTTTAAAATGCAAGTGCAATTTGGAAAGCTTTTGGATGTAAGGATTATAAAACTAATATAAAAAGTATTTATCTTGTTGTTGGCTTAGCCACTTTTATTCAAGCATTATTTGCAGCATTGCTTTACAGCAGTTGGTGCTAGAAGATACAAAACATATAGTCACCACTATTTATATTTGAGGGAGAAAAAAAACTTTAAACAACCCTGAGGGAGACACACATTAAAAATCTTGTTATTTATTTAAAAAGTTAAAATGTTACATATCATTATTTAACAATTACTTTCCCGGACATTTCTGTCCTTAAGTATGTGCATAAATAAAATTTTAAATCAGCAATATTAATTTTAATACATCAAAATAATATATGTACAGATTTTAAAATTTAGGTGTGTATATATTCAAATAATTTAATGTGAAATTCAGAACCAAAATTACTATATAATCGTGACCTACAGAGAGAAAGGACTCTATCTATGGCACTGAGTAGGACCACACCTAGATTCACAGACATTCTTCAAATAGTATTCTGAAAGCCATCAATTACAACCTGAACAACCCACTTTGTCTATGTTCAAATCCAATTTTCTACAAATGCTTTCCCACCTACCTAAAAACCTTATTCCTTTGAAAACAATATGGACAGATGAGATATAAAACCCTTATAAAATCTAAATGTTAAAAAAGGGGGAGTGTTAAAAATATAGCTCTTTATGATCATGCTCTTAAAGATGTTAAATACAATCTGATAATTGGGGTTTTAAGCTATTACTTAGCAATTACTTTAATTACATGCCTCAGTATTTAAATCAAAGAATAAGATTATAATTGTGGGATATCACTGAAGAATAACACTTGTACATGTTGAAATGAATGTGGAAATTATAAAACAATCAAGAGAATAAGTAACTATAGAAAACAGTGCTAATTCACAGCTCAAGAGGTCTAAGATGCATAGCTTCATAGAATCATTCATGGAACTGTTATCATCTAATGTGTATTAATATTGTATTATACTTTTTTGATGGAAAACTTCAATTATTTTTTGTAAGAATCATCAGTGGCAATAGCAATAACAATGATCCTGAGTGTAGCTTACATTTTTCTATAGTTACCAAACATCATTCATGTCTCTGCAGCATAAAAGATGAGAACTATTTGGTTATACAGTTCTGGGTACATCTGATAGAATGGTTAAGAATATATCAGAAAAATAATGATCAGCTAGAAGTGAAAAGCACATGCATGCTATTGGTTAAGGAAGAACACAGGGTAATGTCACATAGTTTTAGTAGTTTAGTGTCCGTTTTATAGCAATATCGTTTCCTTGTTTTATCATAACCATGGGCTTTGCCAAACTGTTGGATCTTACCTACAAAGGCATTTTTAAGGTTAAATTTTGTTTAGAATTTAAACATCAACCAGGCAAAACAGAAAGGTGAAAAATATCCACATTTCTTCTGGCTCAATGAATGTCTATTCTTTATTTCCATTTTTATTTTCTCCCAGAAATTCCCACAAACCAAATATGCTCATTTGTAAACACCCAAACCAAAATAGGTAAGCTCTGACCTCTGGCGCCACCTAATGGCATAAAACAAATTCTCACCTAGGTTCATACTGCTTTGAAAAAATAAGTCATTCAAAACCACTCAATTAATAGGACAGTCATACACCAAACCTTAAAATTTTTAGAAGGCAAAAGTCTAACTCAAAGAACTAAAAAAAAGAAAACACACACACACAAAAACCTAAACCAACTCACTATTATCTTATGTCTTTAGGTAGGACTTAAAAAAGTAGAAAATAAAGACATTTAAAATAATATAAAACCTGATGGGGAAAAAAAGATATGTAAAGATACTAGAAAGGTAGACCCACGTCTATTGCCAAAAGGAATAATCTTTTTTACCCAATGAAAAAGGTTTTACAACATTTAACTGAAGTAAATTGTATTCCTGACACCAGACACACAGCACAAGCCCCATTTAATAGCTCTGAGGGACACCTCAAGAAGGCAGTGAAGCACCTTGCTGATTAGAAAAACAAAACCCAGGTAGTCTGTATGGAAAATATAAAATCACCAGTGGAAATCACCTGAGTTGTTCTATAAGCAACACCAAAAATTTACTCCTAACTCTAGGCTATCAAAGGGAACTGATGTATATCTAGAACTCTTTGGAAGAAATGTTGGAATCAAATGAAAACAGCCTTCCTACCTATTTTCAATGGAGGCTAACACCCATTTTATTTATCAATTACAAATTTAGGGCCTGTATATAAATGAGGAGCTGTGAAAATAAATTTAAAAGTGTAAACTAAGTCTCAAAGGCTAATGTCTAAAACCCTACCAAATACCAACTTTATTCTGTGCCCTATGTAAAGAGTATCACACTGAGGGTAACAACCAAGAAAATTCTGGAAATACATATAAGATTCAGTTACTGAATGAAGAAAGAAGGGCTTCACAGATTGATTATTAATCTAATTGGCAGGCCAATTTTTTGTTTTGTTTTTTTAAAAGTTCAATCAGCTACTGTATCAGAAGGGACATAAATTAAAATGGTGCCATTCAGACACACAGGATCATATAGTCCTTATACATTCTGTCCAATACTGCTCCTAGCGTACCACTGAGAATGATGCACTGCTACGTTATGGTGATGATTTGACATGATCCATTTTCCTTAACTAAAGCTTTAGCTTCTGTTGTTGTTTGAGGTTTTGGCGGCCATTCTGGATCAACCAAGAGTTCCTGAGCCAGATGCATGTACTTTGCCTTTGGTATCTTCTTTCTACAGTCCAGGATGCAGGACAAGCAGCATTTCCCCCAGTGATCCACTGACTCCTAAAAAAATAAGGAAAAAAACACCCTAATAGATTAAGAACTGCTTGTGTTTAACAAATTTGTTAAAGCAGAGTATACAGAAAAATAAGAAAAAATGCCTTCTGAGCAAAACAAATGAAAAAAATCCATGTAAAAAAGTCAGCTTTCAATTATTTAGGAACGTATTGTTTTTTAGTTAGATTTTTTAGTCATTGATATAATTGATTTTATTTAGTTTTATGAACCTATCTTATGTATGGATGCATACATAAGTTATTATTAAAATAATTTGCAGATCTGGATTCTATAACTCTATAACTCAAAATATCTAATGCATTAAGAATAACTTTTAGCTAGTCAGAAAGGTAAAGCATTTTTAATATTTAATATGGAAATCCTCATAAGCTATCCCAAACTATCTTCTGATATTATTATTGCTAACAACTTAGTTACCTGATTATTTTTGGAAGAAAGCAGTATAAAAATGTCATGGTTACTGTTACTATCACCTTTCAAAACATAAAACATTATGAAGATATTTTTAGGTCAAAATTAGAACTCAGGTCATAATTAATGTCAATCAATTCTTTCAAAACCACATTTTCATTAATATAAAAAAATTTATTTATAGTGTTAATTTCCCTTGGTGCTCCACTGCTGAAAGAGGTATATAGAAAGTATAAAAGCAAGTACTAATTCTTAGTATTACTTCACTATGAAAAGCTCTGCTGTCATTGAAATCCTTTCTGTTAATCCCAATTTTTTAAATGAATGTTATCTTAGAAAAACAATTCTTAGAGAACAAGAAAGCAAATTCCTGGTTATTACACAGAAATGTAAATTCAATACAGGCCCTCAGAATTTACCTTAATTGAAATTTGCGATAAAGTAGTGAAATAAAACTAAATGACTCTACGGAGACCTGTAGTCAATTCTTTAATTATTTTGGCTATTGCTTCTCCAAAGCGAAGTTTAAATCCTAGGTTGTTTTGTTTTGCCATCAGCATATAACCCAGGCTACAACTAGTTTTAATCTCAGTTAAAGTAATCTCAAAATACGAAGGCATAACATACCTGAGATGTGCATCCTAATGTTAACACCAAAATATCTTCATGATCAAGAAAGGCAGATTTGCTAGAACACATTTTTAAACACATTTCTAAATTTGCCAATGGAGAACAGCAAAGTACTTTATTATAAAAACTCATTTATGATTTTCATATTTTGACTTGGAAGGTCTTCTCGTCTTACTGAGAAAACCACCAGGAACCTACTACTCTTTCCATCTCTGAAACTGTGGGGTGGGTGTGTGGCAGCACTGAGACCATGATCAACAATAAGTAAGTGCTTCTAAAGGTATGTTTACTTTGTCAACAAAACACTGTAAGCAGCAATGCTACCAAGAATTTATAGGCAAAAACTGTGGTCACAAGTAAGCTATACTTTTAAATCTTGGAGGTGGGTGGGAATGCAGATTAAAAGGTTATTCATCAAGTAGCCTCTCTATTGTCATAGCTAAAAAGTTATTAACATCATCTTAAAAGAAGCCCACAAAAAATATTTGGCATTAAGATACAGAAGAGCCTAGCTATAGTATTCTTCAGGTGATCCAAATACAATTCCTTTCCAGTGTAGGCACATACACAATGAACCTTAATATTTAATCTGAGTTGGATCTACCTTAATGTTTAAAGTCTTAATCTAATTGTGGAAAAGATCATTGTTCCTAAATCAATCTGAAAGCTGTCACTTTTTATTTTATGGCATGTAGCACTGTTAAAGGATAACAGGAAAAAGCTAATGGTGAATGTTGTCTTTAAAAAAAAAAAAGCAGCAGAAACACATAGGCCTTGTCTGTCCAGATGAGCCAGCATGGTTGAAGGGCAATGCACAGCAGTCTGAGTTAAGGAAAGTCACAGCCAAATGTATTCAAAGGCACACACATACACATACGCACACATATATCTAAATCTACTGTTCACTACCTGTGAAAAACGAGGCAAGCAATAAAATTAAAACTAATTTCATTGCAATCAGAATAAAAATTTAACAATATTATTTTTACATTAAGGTACATGTTTTAAAATTTTTTCATGTCCCTATTAAAAGCAATGTATACTGTTATAATTCAGAAAAGAAATTAAGTCACAAAGAACACTAGGAATACCCTCCCTCTGTAATTAGAGACCTATTTTGTTTCTGTGCCCTTACTTCCAAATATCATACACAAAAAATGCACCATAGGCAAACATTGGTTTATTAGTTTACAAACACAATATAATTGTGTTTACATCCTCAAACACAATATAATTTACTGGAAGAGAAAAAAAAAGATGCTACGGGCATGCTGGAATGAAAAATAAATCAAAGGAGAGATGATGGCACCAAGAGGAGACCAGCAAGCACTGTGCAACAAGAAGGCGAAGAAGGGAGAGCACTATGGGGCTTAGAATGAGCACTTGGATCTCCCCACACATCTAGGAAGAAGTCCCTGAAGCAGGAGAACACAGGAGCCACAGTAACTGGAGCTTTTGGTTTGCTCCTGAGAGGAATGGTTAAATAAGCAAGTGTATCCCTCAGAGAAGGGAAAGAGGCTACCACACACCAGCAGAGAAACCACAACTTTCAAGATCTACAGCTAAAATTCTCCTGCTTCTCAGACCATTACAAGCTGTTCATTCTAGAACCCCATGCCAGTTTACTCTCTGCCGTGTCTTTTAGGAAATTTTTCATAGGTAACATGTAAAACATAAGGCCATGCTTATAGGAAAAGTTATAATGGTTCTATGGTTTTCATAGAAGTCTTCTTCCATATCAATCCTGAATATAAAACAAATAAAGACAATTACAATTAACATTCTATCTAACTAAGCTTGAATAATAAGTGGCATAAAGACTACAGCTAATACCTGGATTTTTTTCCCCCAAAAGAAAAACAATCAGGCACAAGTCCTCAGGCAGGATCAAAGTATGCGATGATACTGACACTAGTTGCACATCTACCACTAAGAAGCCTTGGTTTATCAGACAGAAGACAGGCACAAATGCGTCTTCCTAAAAATATGCAGCACAGATCTTCGCGAACAGGTATAAAGCATTATAGAAAACCACAGATGATGGGACCCTCCACTGAAGATTTTTCATTCAGTAGGTCATGAGTGAAATTCAAAGCAGTTTTGAGAACTATCTTTGCTTGAAAATCTGATACATTAATATTATAGGAAAAATATTTAGCTACATAAAAGTCTTAACTTTGATTCATTGCAAATGGTTTACTTAACCTCTTTTAAACTTGATGCAGTGAACATTTACTGAGGCCACTGGACAGCAATAAGAAAAACAATCACTATGGGAAATAAATGACTATTATGTAAAAAAATATATATATATATCTCCTTCCTGTATCTAAATTAGGTTAGCTGCATGAATGTTCAGTAGGCCAAAAAGAGCACAGTATCTAAAATGTCTACTATTAAATAATACTTAAAAGTTTTTTTCATCTTTAAAGAACAGATGGAAGCTTTCTGGTATAGAAATAATATGGCTCTGGGTCCAGAAAGACATGTTTGTTTTCCAGTTCCTCATTTGTGAAAACTGAGAGAGATTAAAGGTATTTCTAACTCTTAAAGTTGTAACAATTAGAGAGAATTTATATAAAATGCCTCACACAGTATCTACCATAAAAAGTAGGTACTGAAAACAGTAGCTATAGTTGTCTCCATTCTATCATTTGATTGTTATATTAGTTTACAATCTGTATGGTCCCATATATGTGAGGCAATGTGGCATAGTGAAAATGCTCCTCTTGAAATCAGAAACCCTGACTTTGGCTTCAACTCTGAATTATGCCATTAATTAGATGCAAAACCTTGGCAAGTGGACTGAATGCTGTTTCTTCATGTACAAAATGAAGTTAGAAATACTTTAAGTTGGAAGGATCCTGAAAGTGTATATAAAATGCTTTGTAGATAAAATATTTTGGGCATGGTTGCTAGAGATTTCTAAGTGAGATTTTCCACTTCCCAATTCATCTGTCTAAGACCTCGAGCCTGGTCCAGGGTCTCTCTAGCTTTGAAACTTTCAACCCTACTCAATGGTCCCTGGCTATATAATGTAAGGACGGAAAAGAAGACACAGGATTTTTCTTCTTCCAACATTAATCAAAAAGGTTGGGAGTTGCAGTCTGAGAAGACCTCATAAGATTCCTAGTAAAAAGAGCTCAGAATCAGCACATATGAAACAGGAGTTCATGGTGAGGAAGAATTATGGCAGCCACAGAAGTCCTAGGTATAGCAGACCACTCTCATCATTACTTTCTTTTTCACCTCATGGCAGGGTTTTCATGGCACTACCAACATCTTGAATTAGATATTCTCTGTTGTGAGGGGTTGTCCTGTGTCCTGTAGGATGTTTATTTAGTAGCATCCCTGACCATTACCAACTACATGCCAGTAGCAACACTATCTAGCCCAAACTGCAACAACCAAAAATGTCTCCAGGTTATGCCAAATGTAACTAACTCATTAGCTTTTGAAGGGTCACAAATATGAACAATGACACCATGTTATACACAGAAATGTCAGAAGATGAAAGTATATCATCCTGTGCTAAGAGGTTATAACAACTATCTTTTCAAAAGCCAATAAAGCTTTTAAAAAATGCTTTCTTAATCATGACCACAGAAACTAAAGACTAAGATTCTTCTCTAGTCAATGATTCTCAGAGCTGGTAAGTACATGGGGCATGATGCAGCAACCTAAGCTGGTATACATACTCTCTACTACCTCTCAAACCCTAAACACTTCAGAGGTAGGCTGTCACATGACAGACACGAACTCTTAAAAATAAGAGGACAGATACTTATTAATAAAATTTTTAGATAAAAGAGATGAAGCAAATGACAGAATTTTCTGCTATTTAATTTTGGTTGAAAAGTAAAGAGGAATTTCTAATTCAAATATTTTAAAGATTTATGATACCCACTTTTGACTAAATCAGGGTTTAACTCCTCTTCAGAACCTATAAATCCTATTTAGATCAACAGTTGAAGATCTCCCTAGAAAAGTTAAAAACTCATTGTAAATGTTTTCCTTGGCCTGGGCCTTGCCAATATAAGTATTTTGTATGAGGAATGATAGTATGAGCCAAACTTAAGACTTGAAGTAATGTAGTGGGTAATAAAAAAGGAAAAATATAGACACAGAGGAGATGTAGCTAAAGGACTTGGGCCCTTAATACAGCTTTGGTTACATATACTCTAGGGACAACTGTGTATAATACTGCTTTGAGAAAAAGAAACTGAAACTGACCCTAGACTAGCCCCCATCCTTACAAAACTATCACTATTCATAATAAAGCGCTAGAAAAGGAAATAGCATTTTCCAAGACCTCTTATAAAGAGATTCTGTGATATTATGGCATTTATCAAGGCTGCTACATTACCAAAATAAAGCTCAAGAATTTGCTCCTTAAGTTTAAAAAAAAAAAAAAAAGGCTAAAAATAAGTGAGTGTCCCAATTCAGCAATGCCAGGGAATACTCTTGAACTCTACAAGCTTCTCTATGGCTCAAGAGGAGTAATAGGTTTAGATTTACAAATCTTTAGTAAAAGATCACCCACCTACAACCAAATGGGTAAGATAATGAGGAGGTGAGTCTTTGTACTGTCAGGTTCTCTATACTCAAAAAGCTATAGTTGTATGTATTCAATGGCATTGATTTAAAAAAATAAGACTAATCTACATTTTCTATTAAAAGTTATTTCAATATCCAAATATCAGGAAATGGAACTTTTCCATCTGATTCTCTTTTTATCACAGAGCTCACATATCTTTAAAATAATAGGCTACTTAATACTGTCACTCTAAAAATTTTTCTGAATTATGAGACACATGTGTTGAGGAAAGCCAAAAAGCCACCCCAAATTAAGGCACAATAAGAAGAAATCAGGAATAATTCCTCAAAATTTTGACCTATGGACTCTGGTCCATGAAGAAGTAATTCCCATGTCATAACTTTGTTTACATAAATCTCATTTAGCCTCTGAAGAGACTCATGAAAACCAAGAACAAAAATTTAAGCAACACAGAAAAGAAAAAATTAACTCTCACCACTAAGGACAAAATCTTTTCACACACACAAGATAAGGATTGGAATGGAAAAGAGACTTATGAAATTTCTGAAGTCCTGAAAAGCCTGTAATAAAGGTTTGCCATGAATTTTCTAGGACTCCTTACAAGAAATGAAATGCGAGGCATAAGGTAAAAGGTTGAAGCAACACGCAACAGATCACCCCCCCTACAGAATGCAAATACACAACTGAATGAGCCTAGGTATATGCGAAGAATCGAGTGCTGATTTCCAACCTGCGGTGGCTGTGTGGTGGTGAAGCGATATTCTCCTTGTCTGTCTCGACTGAACACAACTTTCCAAAGGACCATGTCAAGGCAGAAGTTCTGAGAGACAGTCCGGTGAGTTAAGAATTAAAAATGACTAAGTCATTCTTTATTAATGTGCACATTTAAAAAGAACACACAATTCTGAATCATTAGTGAAAAACATGATTCGATTTTCACATAGAGAATTTCTGTTAATATTGCAAAAGGACAAAGAATAACAATAGGACTTTTGGGACAAATATAAATCATCATAAAATTCTTGCTAAAATGGGACCTCTAAATTTTCCACAAAATATGACTTTTATATGAATTCTCAGGTCTTTCCCATATTAAAATAACACTTATAATCTGAATATATAAAATTATATATGTATTTATACCTCTATAAATCAGTATGATTTCATCAGTCCAACACAAATAATTCTTTTGACAGTGAGCAAGAATAATAAATTATGAGGGATTAAGGATTCTCTACAGTCTGATTTTTAAAAAACTTTCATCTTAAACATTTTAATGACAAGATAAACTTACACTATAAAAAAAGGAAAGTTTTTAAAATACAGTACCTTGGATGTATTTTTTATTGGCCATAAGATAGCAAAAATGTATTCCACTGGGCAACTTAAAAAGATCAGTACGAGTACCATAATATCCATGCTGCCCATTATGGCCCAAATTTAAATACTAAGTTTATCTTTTAGAAAGATAACAAATTAAGCATAATTTCCAAGTCTAGAACTATTATCACTAAAGTATACATTTCAAAAATTACCTAATTTTAATGTAAAATCCTGTCTTATGAAACCCTTAACTTAAAAGTCACAACTGCATCTTCTTCCATTGCATATATTGCTACTATAGGAGAGAATTACAGTAGTTCTGAAAAAAGACAAAATTATACTAACTAGCAGCACATGAGAACTTAGTAGCTACTTTTATAGAAGCTGACCGAAAGGTACTTCTAATCAGAGAGTAATTATACAATGTACATGGATTAAAAAGCACTGAAGACTTCTAGAGGGAACTTAAAAGCAAATATCAAGGAGGAAGTTCCAGTAATCAATGCTAACATTGGGTAAGTTCATAAAGGTCATTATTTTCTACTCTCAAACACTCTATTATTAATATTTACTATGTTCCATAGAGAAAGCCCCCCTCCCTTCCCTTCCTTAAATTAGAGATTTTACTATTTACTATATATCACAGGACTTGGGTGGTGCCCTCCCACTGTGATTTCATGGTCACTGGTTTACTAGTTTAATGGCTGCCTGAGCACCACTTCTCTTTTTTCTATCAATCATTAATTTTTGCTATCTCACTGCTTATTTTCTCTTAGGTATATGAGTACAGTTAAGTCATATCCCTTATTATGACTACTATCAATTAATGGAAAATGTTAGAAGAAAAAGATTAATCAATTTAACTAAAACAAAACTGAAACTTTGTGGGCTTCCATAATGTTTGTTACCTGTCCTCTTCCACCATTATCATTAAATCACTAAAAATTCCAAAACAACAAGGCAGCCACTTACTTATCTGAAGTGCTTACCTCCACCATGATAGATACAAGGGCATTGATAAGAACAATGATGAGCATAGTTATGCGCCACTGATATGGTACACACACTATCTGTAAGACAAAAATTTTTAAGTTAAAATTGTATTATGTAGTTGATATTTATAGCATTATATTATAACTTCAAAATTTACTACATTCCTATTATATACCAAGCACCTTCACATAGATTACCTACTCAGTCTTCAATAGTACCACAAGGTAGGTATTAAATCTACTTTTTGGAAAATAAAACTCAAAGTGTAAGCAACTTAAAGTTAAAAAAATATTAAAGTGGTTTAACTTAGAGCCAAATCCTATTCACTCAGATTCAATAGCCCATGCCCTACTGGATCATACATTTCTAACAAGTCCTTATTTTATAAATAAAACCCTACCTTTAAACAATGAGGCAAATATTGATCTGATTCTCAAAACTCTATATTGTTACAAAGACAAATGCATAAAGAACTATATAAATCAACTTAAGAAATGCAATCTAAGTTTTTGCTTTAAAATCTGTGACTAATTTCTAAGACCCAAAAAAAGAAAAAAAATCCCATTCATGTATTCATCCTTTCAGTCAGCAAAAATTTACTAAGTTCCTAAGATACTGTGCTAGGTGCCAAGGAGTAATATGATCTAATATTTTAGAAAAACACCTGTGACTCCAGCAGGAGAATCTGAGGGGTGAAGACTTCTATAGTGATCCAAGCAAAAGACAATGATAGCCTGAACTACAGTGGTGAGTGGCATAATAATACATATTTGGTCTCTGTCCCTGGTTCCTGACACAGAGCTCCTAAAATTCTTATAATCTCCTGGGTGATAGTGGTGACAGGAATGTCTTCCACATAGCTTTTAAATTTCCTGACATTTCTGGGTATCAGGAATGGTTTTTGTTCCAATGAGGCTACTCTTGGTGGATTCCTGATTAGAAGCTAGGAACTTTCAGCTCTACTCCCCCATCCTCCAGGGAGGGGAGAAAGGCAGGAGATTGAGTTAATAATTGAGCATGCCTATGTGTTAAAGCCACCATTAAAAACTCCTAAACTATAGGGTTTGGAGAGCTTCCCTGTTGGTCTACACATCTATGTGCTGGGACACTGACAGAAGCTCCTATGCTCAGGACCGTTCCAGATCTAGGCCTATGGACCTCATTATCTGCATCTTCATTATATTCTTTATAAAAAAACAATAAACATGAATGTTTCCTTGAGTTCTCTGAGCCATGAAAGCAATTATCAAACCCAAGAAAAGGGCTGTGGAAACCAATTTATAGCTGGGGCTTGCAACTGGTGTCTGAAGTTGTGAGACAGTCTTGTGAGACTGAGCCCTTAACCTACAGAGTCAACACTAACTGCAGGTAGTTAATGTCAGAACTGAATTTCAAGACCTCAGTTTGTGTCAGAGAGTTGGAAAATTGTTTGATGTGGGAGCCATCCCCACACACTTGGTTTTGGAAGTGTTCTAAATAGAAGAAACAGTAGTTTCCTTTTAGGTGACAAATAAGATTGGGGTAAAAAGAGAAATAGAGATTCAGAATAAGAAAACAGAGACTCTAGCCACAGACTGGCTATAAAAAAGAAGGATTAGAAAAAGACACACATATACACTTCTGACTTAAATACCATACCAAGAAACAGACAACGCAGGGCTGAAGGGAGAACTGGTGAGCTTAGTTTTAAAAATGTTGAAGAAGGAAACTGATGGATGAACCATGCATATAATATTATGGCAGTAGATATTCAGATCTAAAGCTCAATTGTGAGAGCTAGGCTAAGAGTGTAAAGTTGGGCATCTTCTACATGTAGATGGCAACTATGAGTGAAGTGATGGCTTAAGATGAGATCACCAGATTGCATACAGTAAGATGAAGGATAATTACAGAAATGTATGGAACACTAACATTTAAGGAACAGGTAGAGGGTTTGAAACCACAATGGAGAATGAGAATGAGAAGTCACAGAAGGAGGGAAAAAAATCACAAAAGAGCAAAGCATCACCAAATCCTAGGAGAAATAGCTCAAGAATGATGGCATAGCTAATTTGTCAAACACTGCTGAGGAGTCAAGTAAGACTGACAAAAAAATTTTTAAGAGGACAAGTTCATTGGATTTTATTAAGAAGGTTGTTAATTTCTTGATAAGGGCAGTTTCATTAGACTAGCAGGCGTAGAATTCAGACTAACTGATAAGTGTGTGGGAGGTGAACTGAATATAGCATTCTTTCAAGAAATAAATTGGCTGTGAAGACATGAATGTATGTCAAGAGAGAAATATATATGTTTTGTTTTCTTCTTCTGTGTGAAGTGTTTATTTAAATCCCTCAATGAAGCATGTGTGGGAAACAGACACACTCATACAATGCTTGTAAGATTATACTGTCAAGCTCTTCAAAGTTCAATATTTATAAAAATTAAAATTCTAGATACTTTTTTGACTACTTCTGCACATTTAAACTTCTAAATATATATTTATCCTTCTTAAAGTGTGCAAAGATTTGCAATATAGCATTTTTTAGAATAGCAAAATACTGGAAACAACCTAAATACCTATTCAAACAGGATTAAATTATAGATAAGTCCCTTTATAGAATAAATACTCATTCTATAAAGCTCACATAATTTTGCTATGCAAACTTCTCAATTACATAGATAAAAAGAAAATGACGTCTGATCTCATTCATGGAACCAGAAGCAAAAATCCTAAACAAAACTATAGCGAACCAAATCTAGAGGATATAAAAAAGAATGCTTCATTGCAAATTAAATTTATTCTATGAAAGCAGTATTAGTTCAATATTTAAATACCAGTTAACTCTAATTTACCACATTCTCCAGGGAGAAAAACTATGTAACCATTTCAACAGCTGTACAAAAAGCATTAGATAAAATTAAAGATCTGTTTATGTTAACAACACTATAGAAGAAAGCTTCTTCAACCTGATAGACAATGTGTACCAGAAACCTATAGCCCACAATATACCCAATGGCGAAATATTAGGGATACTCCTTTTAGAGTCAGGAATAAGACAAGAATATCACAACCATTAAAACCAACATTAATATGGTTAACAAGCATGAAAAATACATACAAGGCATAAGTACTAAAATGTCAGAAACATTTGTTATTATTCATTGATAACTGTCTAAAACAGAAAACCCTAGAGAATCTAAAATTTTTAAGAATAAACTTTGACAAGGCTGCTGGATATGAGATGAATATCCAAGATAACTATAAAGTTTACACCAGCATAAATGAATTAGAAAATGTAATTTTATACAGCTACTTATCACAGGAACAAAAAATATAATACTCCAGGAATATATCCAACAAAAATTTGGATAAATACTTTCATGGAAAAAAAAAACTGTCAGACTTTATTATAGATAGTCAAGAAGACCTAAAAAACAGAAAGAGTATAATTCACAGAAAGAGAGACTAAATCATTTCTCTCTCAAATTTATTAATAAACCTAGTGTAATCCTAATAAAAATTCCAAGAGGGCTTTTCCTGGCATTTGGCAAGCTAAACTTAAAATACTGTATGTGAAAAAAAGATAAGTTCAAGAACATCCAAAAACAATCATGGTGAACTACTATATGAGGTAAGGAGAGGGGTCCTGCCCAACCATGTACCAAGATTTCAGTAACCTGGACAATGTGGCACTGGCATAGAGAAAGACAAAGAAAGCTAAAGAAGAAAATATAGTGCTCCTATTAGATTGATGGCCATATATGTGTAAAACTGAGAGGACAGAGATATCACTGAAGGATCAGTGGGAAAAGATGAGACTTCAGTAAATAATGCTGAACTAAATGTGCATTCATGAGGAAAACAAATCTCATATCCATCTCAAAAGCTATATACAATATTAATTCCAGATAGATTTAAGACTATGAGTCTCTTTATAACCTGAGGCAGACAAGTCTGCCAAACTAAGACATAAGAAGCACAGAACATATAGAAAAAAATGTTAAGCTTGACTACTGTAAAATTATAAATTTATTTTAAAGAAAGATATTATAAACAAAACAAAGAACAAGCCACAAACTGAAAGAATATGTTTCACATATATAGTCAAATACATTGGGACCTCCTACAAATAAGACAAAACTCTAACAGACAAAAGGGGCAAAAAGCATGAATAGGAAATTCACAGAGGAAATAAAAATGGCTAATAAACATATGAAAAATTATCAACCCCATTAGCAATTTAAAATTAATTTAATTTGCAACTTAAAACCCATCATATAATATTTTACACTAGACAAGCGTTAGCAATGATGTATAACAATGGGTCTCATACACTAATGAAAGTATAAACTTAGAATCACTTTGGAAAATAACCTGGGACATCTGATAAAGTTGAAGTGTACATGCTCAAATTTATACTAAAATATGCTGGAGAAACCCTTTGCTGCTAGTAGTATACCAAGGTAAACTGGGTGGTAGTAGAAGTAGTATTTTATCATTGACATTATTTAGAATTCCCAGCACCTGGTGATATTTAAGAGCAGATGAACTTTTAGTGGGGCTTTATTGCTGTATTTAAATTCTCTACAGCAATGTACCATACCCTTGTTGCTTCAAGCTGGGATATACCACCCATCCCCACTCTCTGGTTTGCCATTACTCATTCCCATATACTAAGAGACACGTACAAATGTTCATAACAGCCCTGTTAATACAGGAAAAGATGATAAATAATCCAGGAAAAGATGATAAATAATCCAGGAAAAGATGATAAATAATCCAATTATTTATCAACGAAGAATAGAGAAATAAATTATAGTATAATTCTATAGCAGAATACTATACAGCAGTGAAAATGAAATGCATGTCTTATCAACATGGATGAATCTCAGAAACAATGCTGATGGAAAAATACAAGTCAGAAAAATACAGATAGCAAGATACTATTTTCATAAAGTTCAAAAGCAAGCAAAACTATTTTTTTATCACTTCATACATATATAAGTACATAATTAAAAGTAAGACAACAAGGTAAAAAATTAGAATAGTGGTCCCCTCGAGGTGCTTGAAGAAAGGTACATGATGGACTCATGGGTGTTACTGTATTACTATTATGCTTAACTTAAATATGTGTGCATACTCTTTTGTATAAAACAAGTATGTCATCATTTATAAAGCTTTTAAAAAATATGGAGAACTCAATGGAGAGTGAAGATGAAGCAGAGTATGAAGACTAAGAGACAGATCAAATAATAGGATCAAAGTTTTTTATTTTTAAAGACCAAGGGACATGTTTTTTGTAAACAAAGGAAAATGGAACCAGAAGCAAAGACAGAAGAAACAGGAAAGAAAAATAAAATAGCAGATAGCGTAAATAAAGCTGCTGTTTTAATTATGTTCTTTATTCCTTTGGGTCTTTTGGGGGACATCTTTGGGTTAATGTAACTACATCTTAGAAAATTCGGAAAGAAGAGCATGGAAAAAAGAAACAGAGAGTTGAGTCTCTTTCCCCAGAAACATGAGAGCAGAAGGATAGATCGTGAGCCTTAGCACACATCCAGAAATCTCACCTGGCTGTGTAAGTTTCATATAATATTAATATGTCATTTTCTGTTTCCGTCACAGATATTAACACTCCTCAGACAACCAATAATAATTGATGTGCTTAAGCCTTACCTGAAGAACCTGGTCAATAGAGGCAACTGGATACAACATGATGAACAATATGAAAGCATACAAAATAATCACAGACAAAACAAAAAGATCTGAAAAAGAAAGTAAAACAATTAAATTAGGAAGTTCCTTGAAATAAAAAGGCATATAATAACAATTAGTATACTGTCAATCCTAAATTTGGTTTTCAATACTGAAAGCTTCTATTTAGGTTGATGAAGTATATAAAATGTGTGCTCTATGTTATTTCCTAGAGTATGATATATCATTCAGGCCCAAAGAATTCATTTATGTGATGTGAAAATAAACAGCATCCATAAAAATAAGAGAGGGACCTTTACAAACATTTATTTGTATTTCTTCCAGAGACAGCTACTTCGTAAGATAATCAAGCCAATATATAATTCATAAATAGGAGACTAGAGTATGTATGGAAAAATGAGATTACCATTTAAACATATATGCAATGACAATTAATGTTGATTGTAAAAATGCTGAATAACATATATTACCACTATTAGGTATATTTTAATCCTAAATAGAGGCATTCTAAGTTGAATGTACGTATATTTCTAAGTGAATCCCACTTTTTTTACTGACTTCCTGTTTAAATATTCCCATTTTAGAAAATCTTAGCTAAAACCTAGAAAATGAGCTGATCTTTTGTTTTACATGTGGGTTACCCCTATGCATTGCTATGGCAGCTAGAAACGGTAAATTCCATCCAGCAGTACTTTGTATCATTTTCCCAACTCCCAAAATAAAACTTCCTGCTCATGGCCATTTTGTTAACTGTGTACAAACATGTATGCACATGCACATAGTCAAGCATTCCCTTACACAATGAGTCATAAGAAAGCCTCAGCAACTTCCCAATTATACTGACAGCCCTCAACTTTTTCCCCTTTTTTCTTTGGTCTGAATATCTACTTACAAGTTCCTACATGAGGTTGGCTTCAAACTTAAACTTTACTAAGACCACACATAACCAAAACTTTATCATAAAGCCTTCAGACTGGATAAAGGAGTTAATATCCTGTTTTATGGACCATAAATGAGGGGTCTCGATACTATTATTAAATGTGCGGGTCATTTGTAAATATAAACTTTGTCAATATGTCAGTTCAAAACTATATTATTCTATAAAAACATTTTATATACATATCTATATATATATATATATATAGATAGATAGATAGATAGATAGATAGATAGATGATAGATAGATACACACACACACATATATATATTGTTTTGTAATAACCTAAGTGACATAGTCATTCAAGTAGTTATTATGTCAATTAAAGAAAAAGTGTTTGGAAAGTGCTAGTTAGAAGTACACAAACACACAAACAAAAAAAGTCGAAATTAGAAAAAGGACCAAAAAAAATGGTCTGAATACAAATGCCAAAGAAAGACATGGAGACAGAAAAGGTTTTGTTTCAATAAAGTAACAGCCCATATTGAATGTTTTTCAAATCCTATTGCATTTTCAAAACTGTAGGTAAAAAATAGATTTGCAATCTATTTCCTGACATGTTGCCAGAAGAAAAAAAAATGTATTAGAGCTCAGAAATTTCTGACATCTACCTCAACAATGTTTCTCAAATCTTCATCAGTCTTTTTCCCAGAGCCACCCCTTTTGATCACATCTCTAAACTCTGCCAGATCTCCATGTGAAGGAGAAAATAATTGAATCTTTCCTTTGTTTAGGTAAGGGAGTAAAAGAGGCACTATTCAAAGGAATATGACAGGGGAGGTGTATGGCTGGCAGATTTATATAACCACCCAACTTAAAAGACCAATAAGAATTTCAACCAAGAATGCATTCAGGTATTAAGAGATACAAAGTTTCTTGTGGACTATACTCTCAGCTCCTGGGTTTTCCTGGCATTGTCAGTGATTTTTTAGCAATCCTATCGAAGTACAAGTAATATTCTTCACAGAAGATAGCTATTAAAACAAATTTTGTGTTGGTGGTGATTAGGGGCCAGAGGAAAATGTTCCTTAAAGATTTAGATTCTGTTTTAGATTCTGCCACAAAGCTATGTGAGCACAAGTAAGTTGTTCAGAGTAAAATTATTTTAACTATAAAATGAGGCTATGATAAGGATCCCACAGGAAAGAGATTTAAAAAATTAAAATGCAAACTAATATGTAAATTGAAGTTATTATTAAATATGTCCTAGCTTATGGCATCATATATTTGTTAATAATACTAGACCCTTTTGATGGAATATGGAACCAAAATAAGGTGTCCTAAAGGATTTCCTTCATAGTCCCCTACTATAGTAAGTGACTCAAAAATAAAACCTTAGAGTAAAAAACCTAAAATATTCATCTATGGCTCTGATATACATCTCTCTTGTTCCTTCCTCAAAATTACTAACTGGGACATTCTGACCTATAACCACAAATTTCAAGTCTTTTTACTCCTATCCCCATTTCCTTATTCAGTACTTATCCTTAGAAGACCACCTTATCCTTAAAGGCCTCTAGGTATATGCTCCAATCAACTCGGGCAAGGCAGATGAACAGGAAGATGCATAGGCCAAGAATAGGAGAGATACTGGTAGTTCAGTAATGATGCCTTCATAGACTGAGAAAGGACATGGATTTCACAAGCAGTAAATTGAAGGAATCAAGTAAGAAACTAGTAAAAATTGAAGCCAAAATCACATTTAGTTAAATGAGAGTGTAAGAGTTTAGTCCACATCATCATGTCCCTTAAAATGATAGCATGGTCAAACAAGAAAATATAACTGAGCTAAGCTAAAGTTGAAAATGGGTAACCACAGACTGAAATTATGTTTTATTTTAGAATCAAACTGAACCATTAAAAGAGCGAAATATTCTGGAGAGAATGACTTAAATGCCTAAGATTAATTTTTAAAAATAATTTCAAAACAGAGTTAATATATTACACTATTTAGATACAGAGAACGGCAAGTACAAAGATCCTAGCAAAGAACTGTGAACTGTTTATTCTATAAGAGAAAATTAAAAGCTGTCAGCTCTAGTAAAGCCTTCATCTTTCTCCCTTTCATTTCCCTCTATATTTATACTTTAACTGTATATTACTTTTTATAGTTATACTTTATCTGTCATTTCTTATTTTCTTTTCTACTTTTCTTCCTTTACTTATCAGTGACAGACAAGATGTAAAAATTAGTAAAATACGTATCTGTTGCCTTTACTGTTCCCAATGTATTTTTCGAGAGGCATGTTTTATGACAAACTTCTGTTTATCCACTGACAGAAATGTACAAGATGCTTCCAATAAGGACAAACGTTTTGTGGCTATATTCTTACTAAAATATATTTTTTAATAGACATTAAAAAAAAATAGTCCAGTGGTCAACAATTAAGTTTATTATTTATTGAAGTCAATTTGAAATTAAATGGCAATACAAACTAAGCCTTTAATTTTTTTAAGTTTTCCAAATAATATAAAAGATGTATTTTAAAAATAGGCAATAAATAGTCTCTCTCCCTCTTTTTTTTTATTAATTGGTGGAGTATGGATAGGGTGCATTCATCTAGATCTCAAAAATTAACTTTCCTAATGTGGGTATCTTGCTTACCAACTAGTATGAACTCCAGTTTTCTTTATAGAAAGAAGCACTGTTCTTTGATGAATGTTTTAGCTATTCTTGGGCATGCTCAATATTTCCTTGAAATTTAAAAATATTGAACTAAAAAGAAAACATGTATTATTGTTATCAACATTAATTATTAAGTTTACCTTATAATAAAGTAACTTTCCTTATTAAAGAAAATGCTCTTAGAAGTATAGTGATAAACTTTTTGTTCCACAGCATGGTTCTAATATGATTCTCAGTAAAATAGTTTCTATTTGTTAGAGAAGTAATATCAGTTCTCAAAGGAAAAAAAATAAATGATTTCAATATTATCGATACTTATATTTGAACAGTCTTACCTGTTCAAAATATGAAGTAATAAAGCCTGCCCTCCAAACCACACTGAGTAGAAGAATAAGATAATGTATGTAAAAATGCTTTGTAAACTCTAACTGGAGACAGAGATTCTAGCAGTCATTACTCCTTTGACATGTCAAAATCTGTAACCTGACATTTTGTCTACCAGAACACTGACATATCTTCATAACTACAGCAAATGAATAACTATTATTCACTCCAAGATATTGCAAGTCTAAAGTTCCATTTGAAAAAAAATAAGTTATTAATTAGTATATTCTCAGCTATTTAAAAATAATGGCAATTTATGTATAGTAACTGGCTTTTATCCATAAACCCTAACTCTGATTAATAAAATGCTATCCCCTATTGTCATAGGCAGATAAAGTCTACATAGGCATATTCTACTGGACCCTGCTGCAAGACACAAAGGTGACAGAAGTGAAGAATTACAGGTAA
Organism: Macroglossus sobrinus; assembly: GCA_004027375.1. Classification (NCBI taxonomy): domain Eukaryota; kingdom Metazoa; phylum Chordata; class Mammalia; order Chiroptera; family Pteropodidae; genus Macroglossus; species Macroglossus sobrinus. The sequence goes on along the minus strand of PVKZ01000225.1, from coordinate 112,798 downwards.
ATACTGGCTGTAGCAGTATCAAAAATGAAGAACAAACAGCTAGTGCTGTGCAGACCACCCAGAAGAAAAGTTTAATACCCACTGTTCCAATTGAGGAACCTCTGTTCCTGCTTCTAATTCTAACTTTCTCTGCAACGGGTTGTCAAAATGAAAGTCAGAGCCAGAAGTAACAGGAGGTGAAAACCAAGAATGTTTAGAACTGGTGGCTTTAATTTTAAACTCAGGGTGGCAGCTACCATGAGAATAAAACAAGAGAGTAAACATCTAAATCACTAAGTTTATTCTAGTTGTGAAGATTTACTTTACTTTGAAAAGACAGTTTTAACTCTATTCTTCTTATACTATTTTTAAAGAAGAAAAGGGATAGAAATCACAATAAATGCCAAACTTACAATTCTTGTAGCAAGGTTGCCTGAAGGGTTTTCCTTTTGAAAAGGCAATTGCCACTATGAGGTACTGAAAACTGGAGATAAAAAACACTGTGGTATTTTCATAATTTTGTATATTATGTGGGTCAAGTTCAGTTTGATTGTACAAGTGTGAAGAATTCCAGTATAAGTTTCCTGTTGTATTACAAGCACTAAAACACAGAGAAAAATTTACATTACTAAACACAATACCCATTCCCCCAAAGAAATCAATTTTATCTTAGCTGCCTTGAATCACTACCATAACATAAACAGAAATAAGGTATACAGCAAAAGATCCAAAAATATTAAGGCAAGATATATAGAACAGATAGAAGGGTACTAAGGATTTTTTTCTCTTCAGTCACATTCCAATTAGTTAAAAAAATTAGAAGAAACTCAATAAGCCCCTATCATTTTTTAATAAACTCCCCTGTTTTTAAATTGAGAATTTTAGCAGAATAAACAGACCCTGAGTTTGACCTTAGCTCTACCACTTTCTAGCTATAACTAAGAAAATATTTAATTTCTGAGCCCATATCCTGACCTGTAAGTATGGACAACGCCTGCTCCATCACAGGGTTTCTGTGAGGAATAAGTAAGATGACTTACATAAATACCCAGCAAAGAAAGCATTTGATACTGAGATGGCCCATAATATTTTCTAGCTATGGTTATCTCATCTCTTACTTCCAGGTGGACAGGACTGTCAAATACATATAGGACTAAAACATCAACTATAATGTTAAGCAGTAACAAAATGTTAACCTGCTACAAATAAATTCTGGAAAGAGTATTGAAAACAATTCCATCTACTCCTTTTTCATGCACAGTGTACATATAAGCAGTAATGTTAAATTTTTAAAACAATGAAAGACAAGTAATCTTCCTCAATCAAGCAAACTAAATGTTTACATCTGAAAATTTAATTCTATAAAATTCCCTTAGTGAACAGCTTGTATGTTTAATTAAAATAATGTTCTCATAATTTGTGAACTGTAGAACACTCTACCCATAAACAAATAAGCTTTTAATATTTTAAATTTTTTTTTTTAGGTTTGAAATGTCATTTCCTAAACTGGGGTTAGAAAAGTTAGAAGTACCAACATTATTGGTTTAGAAGAGAACAAAGAGAATAATTTAAACTTTCTTATTTTATAGATGAGGAAAGAAAGGCTCAGTAGCAAATAAAGAAACTAGTCCAACGTCCCCATCTTGGTAGTGATTATTAACACCTTGCCTGACCACCTTCCTACCATGTGGGAGTTACCATGATATAAAGTGAAATACAGGCCAAAATTATTTGTAATCAAGCTGTATGCAAAAATTTGTATGAATTTTTAGACTTATTTTTATATGCATATGTTAGATATACTTTATAGAAATTTTTTAATGGATTGACCAACTTACTCTGAATGTGGATGCCATACTTCATACCAAGGTTGCTGCTTGACCCAAAAAAACCCCAGAGATTGAAATCCAAAGGAAATGATGATCTGAGACAAAACGGAGAAGAGAAGGGCCCCGGATAAAAGACCTGAAGGTGGTCTTTGTGCCACAAGTTCCTTCCAGGCAGGATTTAAACTCACTATATTAAGAAGAAAAAGATGAAAGGTCTGTATCTAAATTAATATCACTATAAAACACACAATCAGATTCATTTAGGAACTGAAAATTGTTTTTCTCTAACAAATCTTTAATACAAAAAATGTCCAAAACTAAGGCAGGTGTCCATAAATAATGTGAAAGTAAACAATATAGGTTTTTCTAAAACTGACTCATGAGTACTTTTTACATTAGTCTATTGAAATTCAGAGAAAACACCACTACAAGTAAAAGAGAATTCTAAATATGAACATATAAACTTCAGATTAATCACCGAAAATAGTTTAACTAAGAATTTATTTCTGAATCTTTAGTTATAAAGCTACAGTTAAAATATATATTACTCTTAAGATAGTAACAAAGATTTGAAGCAATATAAATATAACAATAACAAAAAAGGGTTCTGATCATTTATTAAGATGGTATCCACCAAGTTTCTCCACTGTAAAGATTTTCTTTGTAATGAATAAATAATTTGTATACTGAGACTGTGTATAAATCCTGTTCTCATCAGACTTTCACCCACTAGTTTTAGTATCCACTGAAGGCTGTCTAAATAAGGCACTCTTAATAAATATGATTTTGTCCCCCAAGGAACATTTGGCAATGTCTACAGATACTTTTAGTTATCAAAACTGGGGGGAGTATTCCTAGCATCTAGTTGGGCAGAGGCCAGAGATGCTAGTAAGCATACTATAATGCACAGAATAGTGTCCCCCACCCCGCAACAATGAATTATCTAGCCCAAAATGTCAGTAACACCAGGGTCTATCAATGGTTTAGGTTCACCATTCCTTCTACATTTATTAGTTAGCATTTTACTGCAAGGAAGAGCTTTACCTTCTCTCTCCCTCAATCATTCATGCATTTATTGTATGGATATAATTTTTATTTGATTAAGTGGCTCATATCTTATTACATTATTTATTTTGATGTTAACACCACCAATATTGGAACAAACCAACACCTTCTGTCTCTTTATATGATGTACCTAGAAGGACACAGCATCATTTCTATGATATTCCTACCAAGAATTTATTGGCTGAGTCTAACGAGAATGTCAGACAAACCTGTAAAACTGGTATTCCTCCTTTCATAAATGTCATCATTAAGAAGCCACCCTAAAAGCTGATACACTATTCCAGATTAAAGAACACTAAAGAGATGTGATAATTTTGTGAGCCTGCATTAGATCCTAGGTTAGGGAACTAGGGAGAAAGATACAGTATAAAGAACATTATTGGGACACATGACAAAACTTGAATATAAGCTATAGCTTAGATAATATTATACCAATGTTAAATTCCACAATTTTTATAACTGTGTTTAATTATATAAGGTAATGACTTTGTTTTTAAGCAGTATATATTAAAATATTCAGAGGTAAAAGGGCAAACTTACTCTCGAATATTTCAGTAAAAGGTAGAGACAATAAAATAAGTAGGGCAAAATATAAGCAATTGGTAATAAAAGGGAATAATTCTAGGGAATCTGGAGAGGTATGCAGAGTGTTACAACTGTTAATGTAAATTTACCAAAGTTTAATAAGTGACATAAGAATTTCATGCTTTGAAATCAGTAACAAAACAAAATACTCACTTGTGAATACTACTACCAAAATGATTGCCAGATCAATGAAAAGAAACTGGAAGTCTCCTAGGTTACTTAAGACCTACAGAAGTAATTTTGAAAATATAATTAGTTTTCAGGAACTATTTTTATAGCACTATTTTCATACCATTTTCCCTGGTTTTAGTTTTTTCCCCCAATAATACAAAATGACACTTGGACCTGCTTAAAAAGTAAAATGCATTTGCCTTTCAAATCAGTGAAATACAACATATACTTGCAAACATTCAATTTAATATATTAGTATAAAAGGCATCTCCTAAAAATTTATCCAACAAAAACCTTTTAAAAGTGTTTTAGCAAAAGGAAAACACAAACTTTTACTCACAATATTCAACATTCTTGGAAATTAGTATCTTGAAGCTTCCTTAATATCTAACACCATCCCGCCTGATACTTTCTACAAATGGTAAAAAGGTATAGTTTCACAAAGACTCCTTGAGATGTCACCAATGTTCATTTAGAGATATATCTAAAGTGAGATCACTTCATGTACAAAATCAGAGGGAGTACCTATGCACACTGCTGTTTAAGCTTTCTCTCCAAATGTATGACATCGTACAAACAACATTGCTCAAACACCTTTTCTCATTCTGGCCTTTTCCTGTAAATGTACTGTAAAGTTAACTATAATTTTGAAATATGTCACAGCTAGACACTTGGAAAAGTTTTAAGAAAGATGTCTAATCTGCACTAAAGGTAAAAAAAGAATATGAGCATCTTTTATTCACAAGGCTTCGCCCACAGTTGTCAGCCTTAAGGAAATGCTACTACAGATAAATGAGATTTTCAATCTGCTACACAAAATAAACTACAAGAAAACTTACAGATGCTATTTATGTAAGTTCCATAATTAAAGGAGGCATTCAAAATCAAACCTATATGCTCAAATCTTAATTTCAATGTCTTAACAGTAAGTGCCATCTCTGTAAGCAATGTCAATACTCACAGAATACAGTAGAGTAACACTGGAGTACTGTATAATGCTGTACAAAGCCATAAATTTAAAGACACAGAAGGAAGTCATTAAAGCAGCACGGCCTTCCCTGTGAAAACACATGTTGGCATGTGAATAAACGTATTTTAAACTCCTCCAAACTACCATTATACCTTGACAGATGAACACCAATATTCAACAGCTACAACAAAGCATGTTTCTACCAAAAGAACTAAGGCAAAGCAGAATTGGAAGAGATGAGGAGTAGCAATTAATCTGTTGCTAATAAGTTATAGATCAAATACATCGATATACCATGGAAACAAATTCATATTACTTCCTGTGATAATTTTTCTATATTATTAGAGCAAACTATGAAGAAATAATAGGAAATTTTTCAATTTGTACTACCTGATAAGGTTTGGCACACAGGAAATACTAGGAGTTTTAGAGGTAAAGGGAGATGCCACTGATGCCTCGAGCTCTGATAAGGAAATGCCTCCATGTGCCCGTTTCAAAGCCTAAAGTTTGAAAACAGAAACTGGTTAAGTTTTGTAAATGTGACTTAGGCTAGAGAAAGAACTAAATATCACAAAAATTATACTTACACCACAATCATTTGCACCATCACCACACATTCCAACAAAGTAACTAAGAAATAAAAATTATGTTAAGATTTTGATTAATTTTTTAAAATATACATTTAATTTAAGATTTCACCAATACAATATTATGAAAAACTAACAGAACAAGTTTCCCCCAGTGAAACTAATGACTGACAGGGATGTTGCTTTGCAAATAGCACCAGCCTGTAAGTCAAATAATCTAATAGGTATCATCCTATTTTTGTCACAAGGTGGGCAAATTACTTTAATTCTTTGGCATCACAATCTCCTAAATCTTTAGAACAAAGTACTTGGGCTTATATAGTCTTTGATACACTTGCTTTTAAGGCTATCAGTAAAGATTTCTCCTTTAAAAACCTAAAACTTAATTATTTACTAAAACTATAAAGTTACTGCCATCAAACTGAGATGAATGAACTCTACCTCACAGATATTACCAGGAAAAGAAATTGTGGATATTATACTTTAGCTAAATAAATGTGCACATGAACCTCTTATAAATAGACACTTAAAATTATCACTTATCTTATAGGTGACAATTTTATATACATGAAATATTACTTTTATGGGTTTGAAAATGAAACTACAATTCATAACACACACAAAAACCAATACTTACTCTACATTTTGCAATGCTTCTACTAACTGTGTCTTCTGATCTGGTGCCATACGAGCAAACACGGTACCATGCAACATCAACTGGAAAAAATATAAATCTCTTTAAAATACTGTTTACAAATGTATTCCAGTAAACACATACATAAACCCAAATCACTAACCTTAGGAACAAGGTCTTGAAAATGCTCCAGAATCACTGAAAATGACTTCCCATTCATTGCAAAATGATAACGAGTCACCTGAAGATCTTCTAAGCTGTCCTGGGCCAATTTAATTGGAATAGCCTGTGTATACGACATTCAGAACAATATTTAGGCAGCCAAATCAAATAACATAATCCTATTTTAAATGTATTTGATCAAAAACTAGAGCTTCTCATCCAATATTTTATACAAGATACTGAAAGTTTAACATTTATTGAAAGTAAAGTTAAGTTCCATTTTAAGATAATCTATGTTTACATGGAAAGAAAAAAATCTTAGGGAAGGCTAATATCAGCTTTAATTTGAAATGATCATGAACTGGATATTATGGGCCACTTGCATCATTTATCACTACTTTTAAAATAGGATAAATCTCTGGGACTGTTATACTTTAAAACCATTCTTCTCAACTTGGGCCATCAAATTTTAAACATGGAGATTCCTTGGTCTAATGAATCAGAATCTCTGAAGAGATGATTCAGGCTTCTGTTTTTGCTTATGTTTTGTTTTATTGTATTTTAATGCACTTTTTATTTTTTCAGACTAAATTAAAATAAGTAAGCTTCAAAAGGGAAAACTCATCTTGACATTACCTCTGATTCAATTGCTGATGAATTACTACACTGTGTTATGGTATCTGCATAATGCCAATTTATCTTGGCAACTTTCCCATCTTTTGGAGGTAATGCTTCAGCAATAATAACTTTATCTTGAGGTAGTATCATTCCACAGTCTCTGGCCACAGAGACAGCAGTTAACATATTGTCACCTAATTATCAAAATATTGAAAATACATTAAAATTAAAATGAAAACATAAATATATTAAACAAGTACTTATTGAGAATCTACTACAGTCCCCATGCCTGGGTTGGGCAACATGAAGATTATATATGGTCTTTACTCTTGGAATTTAAAAGTAACAAAATTAGGATATATTTATCAAAAGAAGCTTCAAATAATTCAAGCACATATATACTAAACAGTTAGAATAGTTTCAATTGCTAAAGCCAAATATATTCTCCATCTTTTTGAGTCATGCATTAGTAGTACCCACTCAACACCTGGCAGGTGCTCAATTAAATATGTGTTGTAGTAACCTAGGAGTGTCTGTGTAAGAATACCCTAGAATAATATCGCAGAAAAGAAAAATGAATTATAAAAACAAAATTACACAAAAGAAAAAGATAAGCAAGGTAACAAGAATATAATCTTTACAAGATGGAAAGAGAAGTGAGACACAACTTCTCAGTCATGAGAAGGACGTACTGAAGGGCAGTGCTGTAAGGACATGATCAAGAAAAGAAAATGTAAGCTTACAAGAGAATCAGGCAAAGGTCTTGGGAACCCACTGCTATCGGAACTGAAGGACAATATTATTTCCCCTCCCGATTCCCATACACTGTTTCCACAGGTGTCATCCTGTGACAACAGACTCCTTTGGGACAACAAAACCATAGTCTGTTATGGCAGAGAAAGATCGGGAAAAGTTAGAGATGGAAAGTGCTTTGAAGAAGTCATTGAAACCATGAATTGCTGAGATGCTAATAAATTTAATTACTTGAGCTATATGCTAATAAGTATGCTATTAGATGAATCTCAGATTCTAAAACATAAAAATGTGCACAGGCCTTTTCCATATAAGTCTTGCTGAACACATAAATGCCATAAAATGAATACCCTAATTCTGATTACTTGCTAAAAGCCACCACTATTTCGCACAGCCAGGGAATTACAATTTGACATTATCGACAGTACAATAACACTGAGAGAATCATTTAGATATATATAGTAGTCAAAAATGGGCTATTTTCACTATTATGGATTCAAGTGATAATAATAAACATACTATCTTATACATAAAAAATGTAATTCTAACAAATATCTATTAATCATTTTCCATGCATCTGGAACAGTTCTAAAAATTGGAGAGGACCTCAAAATATGTAAAAGATACTCTAAACCCTCATGAACCTTATATTCTAGTAGAGAAAACAAATCTATAAATAACTAGCACAAGGTAAAGTACAATAAGTACTATAAGAAATATATGATAAAAAGACATAACGAAAAGGAGCAAAGTTTAAATTTTCACAGTTGCCCTTCACTATTTTACTATACTTGCTATAAATAGAATTTGTTAGATCTTAAAAAGGTATTGCAAAGTTATTTTATACCTTCAAACACATTCAGGGCAATGTAGGATGGAGCTACTATATAATATACTTTTATAACCACCTGATCATTCCTCAATATTATATATCTTGAACTCTAAGAATCACATTCATTCTTCTGTGTCCTTTTATAAAGTCTAACCTGTGACCATGACAGTGCGAATGTTGGCTTTATGCAAATCTTCAAGTACTGCAGGGGTTTCTTGCTTTAATTTGTTCTGCATTATAATTAATCCCATAAAATCCATGTTGTTTTCAATGGCATCTCTGCAGAAAAAAAAATTTTAACACACAATGGTTTAGTCAAGAGAATAGGTACTTTCTATTGATAAAACAATTAAAATATCCATAAATTAAAACATTTTACACATGGAATAAATCATAAATGTGTATATTTCATTTAATATCTCAAAAAGTTTTAATCTGGAAAAAATAAATACATTTTAAAATTAAATTTTACCCTTTGAAATGTGAGAATATAAAGAGCATCAGAAATGTACAGTTGGTCCTTCATATTCCCAGGGGATTCCTGCAACCAATCCCCCTTGACTATCAACGGACAACTATGTATCTTTCTAAGACACTAAATATCTGTTATACTAAGAAATGTTCATCTTGATCCTACTCACAAATGAAAAAACATAAATAAATCTATTTTTTATGTCCCCCATACAATATACCCTAATTTAAATGTTAAGAGAAAAGGAAAAAACTGTACCATAAGCACATTTGATATAATTAAACTGATTCATTATCATCGTTGATGAATTTTTAAAAACTCTTGATGCAATTCTTGATCCTGAAAATTTGATCTAAAAATTGTTAGCAGTTCAAAAATAAAATCTATTCAGGACCAAGAGGCAGGCCTTTTAGCATATTTATTCATTTTCAATAGTTACCAAGATGCTACTCCTTCAAATAGCTGGGTATCTCCGGTACACCAAGCACTATGCTAGTAGCTGGGAAGTCAAAGATGAAAAGGCATGTTCTCTACTCAATATGTCTTTGTGGAGAAACAGACATGCAAGCAAAAAGATGCATGCAAAAGTAATATATGTTTCAGCACTATAATGGTGATGTAGTCTGCTCAGTGATAGCTGCATTCTTAAGAAATCTCAAGCTACAAAAAACATATCATGAAAATATTTTTTTTTCCAAGGAGATAGGGGACTTGAGGTTAGGGACCAAAATTTCAGATTTGCAATATCAAGTGGTTTTTCTACACAAAATTCAACAATAAAGGTCTTTAAGTATACAGCTATAAACCTAAGCATCTCTGAAATGTAGTTTCAAACAACAAGTGTTAATGGTATTAAATAACAGTAAGAAAACTTAGTACAAATGATCCTGCTGGTGGTATCAGGAGAAACAAACCTTGAAGCCTAAAAATGCATTTCAAAGCGCAAAGCTGTACAAATGTGAAACTACTGCGTCAAAAGTACTGCAATCATTTTCCTGAGGTACTACTAGTTTCTGGCTATAGCTGGTTTCCTACCTCTCCTATGAATGATACGGATCATAGGAATGTTGCCCTCTAATAAATACTACAATACTTAATTGGAGATATAAAGCTTCAAGCTGAAGGAGAAATGCCAAAACTTGTTCCCAGAAGGTAGAATGTAAACACAGAAAAGGTCTCAGTTGAAAAATGAGAACGAAGGTAAGTAGAAAGAGAGAAAAGGTGACATGGAGGGAGGGATAGGGTATCCTATACAGAAAAAAATAGCCTATCCAAGAGCACGAAAGAATGTCTGAATATGATAGGCTTGAGAACTATAGGCAAGTCAACAGTCCTTAAGGAGGAAAATGATAAAAGGTGAAGTTGTAGAGAAAAAAAGAGCCTAATGTGTCCTTCACAGGAATCAGGATATAACATTTGTGGCTTCCAATAATCAGAATAATCAGATCATTTAGTTATCACCTTTTTTTTTTTTTTTGAAATATTCGCGCTTAGACCACATCCCCCAAACATCCTGTTTCATAGTTACAATTCCTAATATAGTTTTCCCTTTTAGTTATTTGACTGGCTACTCCTTTCCTTTAGTACTTAGGAAATTGTACTATAACACTGTCCTGCCTTTTTGGCTTAATGTGCCTGGAATAATTAACAGAAGTTCTAATAGTCCACAATTTAACCACTGCCCTATTGGTGAGTGTTATATCATTTACACTATTTAAACATGATATTATGCACATGTAGAAATATTTCAGGCCGGATTCCTAAAACTGCACTTGCTAGGTCAAATTACAAAAGCAAATTTAAATGCTAATAGGTACTATGTTATATTTTTTTAGAATTTACAGTAGCATAGTGGCAATATGTTGTAATAATTTTCTTACCTTCACTAACACTTGCTATTATCAAGCTTTCCAATTTGCCAATCTTAGGCGAAAAGTGATGTCACACTGTGGTTTTATTTTGTAGTTAGTTCTCCAAGAAATAGTGTCCTATTATTTTCATGTGTTCATTGGCCATTTGTATGATTTTTCTGATATTTACCTGTTTATAGCATTTGCCCATTTCAAAAATTACGTGTTTGTTTCATTTTCTGATGCATATCTCTGATTACGAACTCCTCCGGCAGGTGATGGTGAGCCACTTATAAGAATGCCACATAAGAAACTGACATTAGATCTGAACATTAAAAAGCTCTCCCTGGAAGCAGTATGGAATGGACAGTAAAGACCAGAAAAAAGAGCTGAGACCCTGAATTAGAGAAAATGGCAGTGAGGATGAGGGAAGAAGCTATTAGATAGGCAAAATTAGCAGGACAGCCAATAAATATTACTTTCTGCTGATAAATTGCTGGGTACACCGTAGGTAAACAAAAATGTTATCCTCAAACAGGAAGTCTGTCTCAGTTATAATAAAAGCGACAATCCTAAACATAAAACCCATGTATTATCTATACATGGAAGTAAATGTGATGCTGTTAATGCCATTGGACCTTTGTGGTGGAGGGTAATTGGTTATTCTGACTCATGATACTCTTGACTAAATTAGTAGTTGGTTCCAACCACTTGGCAAAAGCAAGTTGATCATTTGGGAAAAGTAAACTTCTGTAGAATTAGGTTTATTGAAACATAATTACTCTCCTATAACATGCCTGACACATAACAGGCACTTGATAAATATTTAACAAATGAATTGAAAATAATTCCGAAGAGCTGTACTTTTATCTCAATCACATAAAACAAACATTGCCTTATGTGTATGTACATACATCCAATAAATTTTTAATAAATATCTAACAACATACAATTATTATATGTGACTTATATAAACATAAATGACAACTTGAAAAACGGTAGAAAAATTGTTCATCAACCTTACCTGCTAATATTCTGTACTTTATGCCATGTCAGTTTTGACTCCAATTTTCTGTGTGCAAGAGCAATCACACGGAAGCCCTGTTTAGTGTAATCCTCTAAAACTTTTTCAAAATCAACAGGAACTTTTTAAGAAAAAAAAAAAGTCATTGGTCAAACGAACATAAGCTTATATAAATACCAGAATTTTATTCAAAGCCCAGTTGTTTCTTTACCTGTTTCAGGTTTACAAAGACTGGCAATGACTTCAGGCGCTCCTTTCATGTAGGCATCCATTTTCTTATCCCCTAGCACCCTTGCAACCACACTCATACGTTGCAAAGCAGAAGAAAATGGAAACTGGCGAACAATTCCTATCTCATAAATAGCCTGTATAATTTCAAAAGATGTACAAAGCATTTATTATCCTTTAAGAATTAAAACAAATATATTTAAGTAACAAGTAAACAATCTTCACTTACTGGAAGTTCAAACAGCTCCTAAAAACAAAACAAAAAACAAAAAATAAAGAAATAGTACAGACTAAGTCCATTAACATACTCAAAGTTAAAAACAAAAAAACTACACACCCAGAAACATTATTTGGAAAACAGCAAGGAACTTCGATTATTTCAGTCAGGTTTCAAGATTAGCTTCCCTACCACCTCTCATTTAAAAAAGTATATATTTGAGTATTTAAAATTTTCTGCTATCCTAAAAATATTAACATATTAAGAATTAAAATAAACTAAGAGGAACATTTTTAAAATTCACCTAAAAATAAAGTCTCTCACATACTCTTTTTATTCAATTCTAGGAATATACAGGTGCATTTTAAAAGGATTAATCATCATGTCACCATGTATCTAAATTACAAGGCACTAAGCTACTCAGTTAATAGGAAGGAAAAGTAATGGTACTGAGAAAAATGCCCATAACATTCCAGGTGTAGTTTCCAATAAACACAGTTAAAATATTCATATCTGCCTGAGAATTAAGGACATGCGATTTCATCTTCCAGTCACATTCAAACTGAATACTATAATCAGCCTAAAGTGATTTCGCACCATTTCCTGGTCTCCTGCAGGTGTAGATTCGGGAAGCAACTGTTTTGGAGGACGAACCACAGTAGGCATAATTCGATTATGAAGTGCTGTTTCCTCTTCAGTTGCTTCTTCCAGAATCTAAAAGAAAAATATTCAACACATTACCTCATAAAATTTAATTCACTGGTTCCATTTTTAAATAAACATTATGGCTATTTTCAGTGAAGTTAAACAAAAATTCGTGCCCAAGAAATAAATGAGCACTACTAGGTCATTAACATAAATAAAATATAAATAAGCTAGTTAAAGTCCTAGCAACTCAGGGGAGAGAGGAAGCACAGGTTAGAAGTGAGTAAAGAAATAGAGAAAAAAAGTCTCTAATTTTTCTCCTACAACTTGTTGGGCTGAGACTAGCTCTACAAAAAACAGAAAGTTCTCGCAGTTCCAAAATTTTCAGTTTATCATCCAGGAATTCCTTTCTGCTAACAGGAAAGGATTCAGAAATATATGGTGCTCAAATATGGTTAGCAGAACCACTGGGTCAAGAACATACTGCAGTCCAAAGATGTGAGTTTACTGTTTCAGCTTGAACATGTCTAGTTAGGATACCACAACCCTAACCCCTTGAAATTTATTTTTAAACATTTTTGGTAAAAAAATTCAAGCAAGAACTTGTATTAAAATACATGTACATGAGAAATTAACTGATTTGACCCTATAACTAGAAAAATCAATCAATGGGAAAATGGTGGGGAAAGAAACTGTGTCCAATTAGCCAATTTTATACAATTCTAATACACACTTTGACATCTCTGAAATTGGGATGCATCTTATATGGCATCAATCACACCATATAGCAGTAGTGCCCAGTTATGTGAAAACAATCCACGATCCTTTTTGGTAAAACCAAGCATTAAACATTTAAGTCAATAAAACATGCTATTACACAAACTTATGTATTTAATCAATTTTTAAAAAAATTCCACAAACAGAACACTAAAATCTACTGAAAATCTATTTGGCTGAGGAAAAGTTTTAGAGAACATCCAAGATGAATCAGCCCTATTTTGCTTTATACTCTACAAATGAAGTGGGCCTCCTTTAGGAAATTAAATTTGATGAGTATTTGTTGTGGGCTTTCAGAAGATGGCATTTATTCACTCACTCAGCTCATTCCCTTTCAAAATGTCAATAAAACACACAAAAAGAAATAAACCTGTAAAAGTAAACAGAAAGAAAAACAGGAAGAGGAGACTTCCAATATGGAGACAAAAGGCAAATTGAAAAATATTGATAAATACAGCAATGAAGGAAATGAGAGTCCAGAATAAACACAGGAAGACATACAAGAGAGGTGAAATATTTCTTTTCAGCCAAACAGATGAACTAAGCAAAAAAAAAAGAAAAAGAAAAAGAAAAAAAGATTCAGGGAGTCATTCTCTACACATTTGGACTACCAATCTGAGAGGAGGAAGGTTTTTACCATGAGGGTTAACATTCCAGAGTAAAGCCCCATTTGTGCAAGCATTGTGGGAGTGGGTAAGCATTCAACCTTAAGACTAATTCTGCTCCTCTGAAACTGAAGAATGCCTGTGGATGAGAACCCAAACTCGAGGAACAAGCTCCCTCCCCCTCGTCAGCCTGCCCATTCAGGGGAGATGCTTCTCAAGAAAAGTCTAACATATATATGGGCAAGGAAAAAAACCTTACTGCAGCTACCAAGAGTTATCAAACCAGAACTTCATTCTTAAATATGGAAGTATTATCAAGATGTATAATGAAAACCACAAGCACAAAGGAGAAGGATTAAGGGTAGAGATGAAAACACAAAACAATACTGACCCAGAGAAAATAAATCATCCAGATGACAGAAGGGAACTTTAAAAACAATTATTGCATCTGTAAAAGAACTGAATGCTGTAAAATGGTTAACAACCAGAGAACATAAGCAAGCACTCAGAAATTAAAATTACCAATGGCAAAACATATAGAAGGAAACACATACAAACAGAGTATGTGTGCATGTGTGTATAAAGACACAGAAAGCAGAAGATGGGAACAAAGAACACTGAAGACACATCACTACTCTATACTTTTTACCTGACCAACAAATTGTGCTCCTGATGATCATCTTACTGACTACGCCGGCTTCCCCAAATAGCTGAGAGCTGATTATTCATTTAAACAAACTTAAAGCAGGCTCCTAAGCAGGTCATATCTATTAAAGGTGTTTAAGTGAGTCATTTTAACTAAAAGACTTTTATTTTTCTTTTTACAAAGTATAATAATCTCTCTAGTGATGCATCTTTAAAAATAAACCAGTTGCTTTTATGGTACAAGATAGACTGTCATCAAAACAACTAAAAGAAGCAGTCTTTCTGCAAGGTAATTTTTACTCTATTTTCCTAAAGTTATTTGTGCCTTAAAATATTGAACTTACCCATCCAATGGCTTCAAACATTTTCAAATCAAGTGGATCACCAGAAAGCACTCCTTCAATTTTTGTGAGTGAATGACAAGTAGCCATACAAGCAACAAACTGAGACTTTACCAACATCTCACTGCAAACATTTTCATCTGGCAAAAGAAAACTAAATAAAAATGTACTGAATTAATTAGATTTATAAATCCCAAGACTCAAGACAGTATTCTAACAATATTCAGATTTTATGATTTTTCAATATGGAAATAAAGTGTTTGCATTTCTGCATATTTTAACTATACTTTTAAGCATTCAAAAACATTTTCTTCCATAAAAATTACACAACTAAAATACAGCATTATCTTAGATTCTGAATAAGTAGGCCACAAATAACACTATAGAAAATACTAGCTACTAAATAATAAAAATGCAGCCTATGTACATATGACAGATTAGAATGCATTAAAAACTGTCTTTTACAAAAACATAAAATGAATGTGTAACACATAAACTTCTAAGTGCAAAATTGAACTCATAAGAAATAAAGGGTAATTTTCAAGTGCCAGAAATAGAGGGAAAGGAAAACCAGAGGTATGAACTATGAACTTAAGCAGATGCTGTGACTACACGGGGGAGAAAGAAGGAAGCAGGGGAGCCATCTCAGTACCCTTGGGTTTTAATAACCATATAGCAACAGGAGACACAGTCCTGGCCACATACAAAGTGGGGACTTGAAACTAAAAGAATCCCTCTCACCCAGGATGACAAGTGCTCTTCAAGAGCTACAACCTTGGAAAAACAGCATACTATAAAAATTCACCCATAGGCCCAAAGGCATAGCTAAGAATAAGTTTATCTCTTTCCATTGCTCCCACCCCCACCAAAGTTCAAGAAAATACTTAATATCTGTATAATATTTATTGTGCACTAGGCCCTATTCTAAGAACTTTAAATATATCTGACTCATCTTCACAACATCTGAAGGCATTTTATTATCTCAATTTCGAAGATGAGAAAAAATGAAGCAGAGTGGTTAAGTAACTTTGCCAAGGTTACAGAGCACATAAGGTGGCAGAGCAAGGATTCAAAAATGGGTCTGATTTCATGGCCTAAACTCTGAACCACTACACTACTAAGGAGAGTATATGCTACTGCCTGGTCCAGAAATCCCCAAGTTACAAAAGTAACATTTAAGCTTTTCTGGCAACACCGATACCACTCTTGGCTAAGCTCTTGGCCAAGCACTCAGAGGAGTGCCTACCACACTGCCACAGAGGAGAGAGTCTCACAGGAAAATCTTGCTAAGAATGTGTTCATAATCTAAAAATGTACGAAGAAACAATTCCCACCAGTCAACAGACACAACAAGGACAGAATTAGAATCCTATAAATTTGAGACAATAAAGTGGCAATCTGAATGAATGCAAAAAAGGCATTTTTAAATTAAAGACTTGGAAAAGAATAAGACACCATGGAGAAAACGGGGAGAGGCAGATTTGGAAAACCAAATAAAATTTCTTATCCAACATATGGTTAAGATTCCCAGATGGAGAGAAAAGAATAAGGGGAAGGCCATAATAGAACAGAAAGAGGCTGAAAACTTTCGAGAGCTTATGAAAAAGTTCTTGGAATTCTTGGAATCAAGAAACAAAATAGTCCTGCACAAACAAATAAAAAGATCATAGTGAAACTGCAGATATCAAAGATAAATATTTTTAAAACAATAAAAGTGAAGAGAGATTACTAAAGAGGTTAAGATTTCTCAACGGCAATAACAAAGGGAGTCAGGAGAAAAAGAATAGCATTTTCAAAGTGCTGAAGGTACACAACTGTCAACACAGATATCTATACAATTACCCCATCATTCAAGAGTGACAGTGAAACAAAGAATTACTAATGAATCTAGTTACAGAATAACAACTATGTATATTTGTTTATAGATAGACCTTGTTTATAGATACATATGTAGTGAAAATATAAAAATGTGCAAAGATAATAATAGAACACAACTTCAGAATGACAATAGGAATGGGGGTAGATTAAGATTTTAGCAATATCTATAATATTTTAAATCTTTTAAAATATCTGAAGTAAATACAATAACTCTGAACTGTTTAATCTCAGTTGTGGTCTACAGCCATGCTACCCTAAACAAGCCCAATTCCACCTGATCTCAGAAGCTAAGCACGGTTGGGCCTAATTAGTATTTGAATGGGAGACCACCTAGGAAGACCAGGTGCTATAGGCATAAAAAAATTTTTTAAAATAAAAAAATAAGAGATTGTAAAATGACAAGGTCCTTGCAATCTATGAAGTCAACCAAGAGTTGTCTCACCTAAAAAAATAAACAAAAATAAAAATAAATGAAATAAATATCATCATCATCATCTCAGTTGTATATATATTACTGTCTGATATATTACTTTCTATATGCTTGAATGTTTGAATATTTATTAGAAATTAACTAATAAATGATCAGGTCTAGCTAATACTTACCATGTATTTTCCACTCGTTGAATGCCCCAAAGATCTAAACCATCTTCAGTAAGAGTTCCAGTCTTTAAAAAAAAAAAAGCACATACAAAATATGGATTATACCTCCAAAAACAAAAATTATGAAAAGCTACATCACATATACATAATGGAGTACTATAAAGCTGTTAAAAAGGGAAATGAGTAGGATCTTGGTACATGGATACAGAATAAATCCCAGAAAAAAAAGAGTTAAAATAGGGAAAACGGTGCAGAACACTGCTTAGTATGTATGGTTCCTCTACATAAAGGGCGGGGGCATATATGTAGATCTGTACATTTATGTACTTATATTATTTGAAAAACAGTGGAACAATGTACCAATTAACCTATCAACCAATAAAGATGCCTACAAAGGAGGGAGAGATTAGAGCACAGAGAACCAAAAAGGAAAGAGGAGTAAGTTAAATGACATCTGGAGGAAGCAATCAGCCAAATGTAGGACTGTAAATGATTTGGTTTATTGGGGATGACAAGGCAAGGAAAGCAACTATTACAGATTAACTGTAACAAATGCAATCATTTGGATTCTGACTGTAAAAAAACTAAAACAGACATTTTTGAGAAAGGCAGAGAAATCTGAATATGAACTGGATATTAGATAAAACTAAAATCATTAATTTTGTTGTCGTAAGCAGTGCTAACAGTATTGTGGTAATTTTTTTAGAGATACATACTGAGGCATATGGGTAAAATAATGTCTGATTCAGCTGTCCTCCTCAAAATGAGGGAATAGATGAAGGTCGATAAAGTGCTAATAACCGTTAAATCTGGGTTATGGGTAAATGAGAGTTTATTCTACTTTCTCTGTACTTTTGTGTGTGCTTAAAAATCTTAATAGTAATGTTTCCAAAAAGAAAAGCATAAGGGAAATTTCTGAACAAATACGAAACTTAGTCATGGGATGTGATAGCTCTCTTTTAAATTTTGTCTCACATTTTTTTTCCTTTAATAATAATGATACATAAATTTTTATCATATCAATTACCTATATTTAATTTTCAAAATAAAACTTTCAAGAAAACTAATTTCAGTTGAGAAAAGGAGAGTTCTTTGTAAAAGGCAAGGTATATTTAACACAGGCACAAAATTTGTCATTTTCACATAAAATTGTAAAATTGGTGACCTTCATAATTTTGAAACATATTCAATAAAATCACAGAGCAAATACTAAACATAAAAATTTAATAGCAATAAAATTTCAGTAAATATATCTGTATGGAGCCTATTCTATCAAAAACACAAGAGACCAGACAGCCTTTATTACTACCATTACAAGGCATAATTCTAGATATGAATGATTAGACAACTGCAAATTTAAGCAAATAAGCAATATCCAAAGTATTAAAAAATGAGAATATACAAAAATGATGCATGTGCCAAGTAAGCTGGAAAAGAAGAAAATTACACCAACATTAAAGAATGTGTGCAAACTGGCTGATAAAGAATATAGTAAACATTAATCGAAATATTTAAAAGCTACAAAGTAACCTTTGAGAATGGTTATGAAACTGAACCAACCTTGTCAAAGCAAACAAGATTCAGCTGTCCACAGATATTAATCCTTTGAGGACTGATGCAGAAAATACCAATTTTTTTCAGTCTTCTTTGAGCATACACAATACCAGCAGTCATTGCAGCAGGAAGTGCAGGTGGCACAGTAATTGTAATTATATCAAGAGATTCAATAATTATTACCCCAACTTCTACCTATAATTCACACAAAAATAAATGTTAAGCCCAAATATTTACTAATCTATGTATTTAGTGAAAAATCTAAAAACCATTTTCAATTTTCTAAGTGTGTATGTATATACATCCATTAGCCCTGGATAATTTTTTTCCTTTAGAGCTTCTTCAAAATAGAAAGCTCAATAAATTGTCAATGGAATGACAGCTATTTTTAAAGGAAATTCACTTTAATGGCTCTACATACTTCTCATACTACACACTTCAAAATCCAACAAACATTTGTCAGTTATTGACTCTTACTAGAATCACTATTTCTACAGAGGATAATATTTGACAAGGTCCCTTACAAGTATCTTCAATTAAGTACTTGCAAATAATTTTAACGCCATGTATCCTAGAGGTTAAAAAAGAAAAAATAAAGCTTTTGGTGAATATATGGTCACCCCTCTCTTTCTTAAGTCACAAGAGAGTAAGTAAAACACCATCTAAACTAGAGCCATCCAACAGGACTTACTGCTATTATGGAAATGTTCTAATTTATCAGCTCCTAATTTCATAAGACTTTTTAAAGTTATATTAATTTAAATTAAAATTTTAGTTCTTCAGTCTCACTAGCCACATTTCAAATCTTCAAAAGTAACATGCAATAATTAACAATCAAATCCTACTAAGAGTCCCATGTGCATACCTCATTTAAAATGCTATTGATAATAGTGTAGAAAAACCCAATGCCAGCCACTGCCACAAGACACAGGAGAAACAAGTAGGCATCTCTGTAGAGCTTAAAATCAGTTGGTTTGGGATATAATATGGAACGAACAAGCTGTCCTTTAGAAGTACTAAACCCTTTAAAAAAATGAAATAAGAAAATTACTATATTTTGATGAGAAAATGAGAATTAACTCCCAAAACAGAATCTCTAATTTTTAAACACTCAGTAGGCATCAACTATGCTATACCATGCAAGAAGAGATCAATTGTTCTCTACCTGTTCTAACTACTATGGCTTTGACAAGTTCTCCAGTGTAGAAACGAGTTTGAATAACAGCAGTCCCACAAAACAAAGTGTGCCGCTTATGTATTTCTGGACTGTATAATTCATCTTCCATTCCTTTGATGTCCACTGAAGGATTTGGCAAATTAGTCTTTGTCACTGGAACACTTTCTCCTTAAAAAAAAAAAAAAATTCATAAAGCAAATTCGTGTCAAACACATAAAATTTGAATTAAAAAATACCCTAAATGTTATCATACTGTTTAAAATAGCTATTAAAATAGAATTCTCATTTGTAAATAACATAGCTTATTCAATTAGCTTTGTGTCTACCAATTTCCCTGCCCCAAAATATCAAATCTTATCTCCTACAATAATTCCTGAAAGTGATTTGTGACTCAAGAGATAACAATTTTGAAATGATTGTGTTGTCTCAAATAAGGAGACCAGGTAAATTGCTACAGCCCCAGTACCTGTTCTCTTATCCCTAAGAACTATACTGGGAAAAACTCTGCAATCCCAAGCACACAAGAATGTGAAGACCTACTCCTAACCCCCATCTCCCTCTCTCCCTCTCTCCCTCTCTCCCTCTATCTCTCTCTCTCTCTCTCTCTCTCTCTCTCTCTCTCTCTCTCTCTCTCTCTCTCTCTCTCTCTCTCTGTCTCTCTCTCTCTCTCTCTCTCTCTCTCTGTCTCTCTCTCTCTCTCTCTCTCTCTCTCACACACACACACACACACACAAGTAAGGAAGAGAAAAGGCATCTGGGGAAGGGAATGAAGAATAAGTAAAATGGCAGTTCTCTCAAACAATAACGAAGAGCCAAATTATTTTTAACAGTGAAATTTAATTTTCTGTAGCACTCACACTTCTTGCTTCAAAGCTGACAAGTGTGTGGGGTTATTTATGTGTGTGAGTGTGTTTAAGATTCTTAATAGTTTAAAAACATATTATATAGAAATCACTTTCTTGCCAAACTGACAAAAAAATTCATGTGATAAAAAAGATATAAAGTTCTATCTTCAAATTGTGAACTTTCAAACAGAAGTCATTTTAAAGTCTACTTCTCCCCAATTTAAGAAAAATATTAAGTCTTTATTCCCACTTTTTTACACATCAAATAGGGAAGTAAAATATAGAAGTAAAAATTTTATAGGCTAAGAACTTCTTTCCTTTTCCTTTAATATAAAGCATTTCTTCATGTCAAAAAGAGTGGCCAGAAGCATGCTAAGAAATGTATTAAGACCAGCATAGTGATTTACTATCACAGCAAAATATAATGCAGAATTTGATACCTTCAAAAAAAAAAAACCAACAACAAAAAGAACCCAACACTTCAATACCATCACATTCAGAGATACAAATGGCATAGCTAATTTTGAATTATCTTAATCAATAACTATTTAATCTTAATATCAATATAAACAACTCATCTGACTTTTACTCATTTAATTCAGTTTACCTGTTAACATGCTTTCATTTACAATGCAAGTACCATTAATAAGTACTGCGTCACAAGGCATGACTGTCCCATTTAATGGAATGACCATGATATCTCCTGGTACAAGGTCTGTAGAAAAAATCTCTTGTATTTCTGGGTTTAAAAAAAAAAAGAAAAAAAAGTCTGAAAAGAATATTCTTTAATTTGGAATAAAAATAAACAAACAAAAGAGCTATACAAAGGTCACCTGATCTCAGTGAGATGTTAACATAATGAAGTTAAATAGAACAATTCCAATCACCAAAGAGTTTCAACAAATAAGATCATTATTCTGTAGGCTAATAAAGCATGGTGTTGAAGTATGCCGGCTAGTTTGACCCTGATAAAATGCCAACTGTACACAGGTGATGGCAAGTCCCCTGTGATCAAAAAGGTGAGTAGGCTCCAACATTCATTACAACACTCAGCGATCAAATTTAGCTAACAGTCCTCTTAAAAAACAGACAGTGAATCCTCATGAGAACCCCTACAACAAGTAAACTGAGATTTGGAAACAGAAGTAAGCACTGAAATTTTTAAAATGCCTTCTTTTTTTAACAGCATTTTGTACAGCATTCTTTTTCTTATTGCCACTGTATATAACCTATAAAGTTTCACTGCCTTCTCCATAGTCCTAATAGTCCTAATAATATTTTAGATATTATTTTAAATTTATAAAATAAACATTGTACTATTTTATCTAGTTCATTATTTCTTTAGAAACATATTATATTCAAGTTAGTTAAATACTTTCTTAAAAGATCTTTCCAAGTAAAAAGATTTTCTTTAGGATTGCCTTATCTTTGGACTCTCTCTCTTTCCCCCACCCCTCTAATTCTTTTTCCCCACCTGTGTTTAATATTATGCTCAAAAGAGAGTTACACTAGTTTGGAAACAAAGACAGGTGAGGAGAAAATTACTGTTTGTGATATTAATCTGTAGGCCACTCTCCTTTCTAAAAAATACCTAGTTTACTAAGCTATGAGAAAAGAACTTTTAAAGAACTTCAATATTTAGCTCATAGGAGGTATATTCTTCATTTTAAAATAAGATCCCTATTTTCAAACCATTACTATTTTAAAGCTTTTAACGCCACTTACAATTCTACTCTACCCTTAGGTATAACAGGAAGCAAAATATCAATGACCTGTTAGACTATATGAAGGAGATAAGAAAGATACAAGTTGAATGGTACATATATCCTAGCATCTACAGTATCTTCATCAGTAGCAGAGAAGAAAGGAGCATTTAATAAGCTATACATCTAAAACTGCAGATAGATACTCCCAGCTAAAGTAGCAAGTGACCAGGAAACAAAGGGAAAGAAGTAATGGGTTAGACCAAACTGTGTTTACACTTGGATGTGGTAGACTGATCCAAAAGAATGGAGACTGACTTGGTATTCTCGATAAATCAAAGTGGCTACTGTCCCTATAGCCCATGATGTTGTTGTGCTGCCTCCCCTCTATCTCCTCTACCTCTTCAATCTCACCAAAGAAACATGTCCAAAACATTACCCTTCCCTACAATCTTGCTTTTCTTCCTATTTAAATGGCACATATGCTCACCCGCTTCCCACAGCCCAACACCACTCTATTACCTTGCATCCAATAAATCATCAAATCCTGTTCAATGCCCAAATTTAATTATCTTTCAAACCTATCTCATTTCTCTCCAATTCCGCAACCTTCACCTTAATCCATTTCATGCCTTAAATATTACTCTCCACTGAACCAGTCTGAATAAGGCAGCCAGTATGTATTTTTTTTTTCCCCAAAAAATATGATCGGATCATTCATCTGCTTAAAATAGCCTTTTGAAGTGAGTCAAAATTACCTAAACATGCCTTGGAAGGCTGTGCATCATCTGTCTACCTGCCACATCTGCCACACTGAATTTCTTTTGGTCATTATGATGACCACACTCCAATTTCCGGGCCTTTGGGCACTTAGCACCCTCTCCCTACCTCTCTCTTTCCCATCAAACTACCTGCTCACCTACCTCTTATCTGACTAATTCAACCACTTAAAAAATACTTATTTTTTAAGCCATCCCTGACACTACAGCAAATGAGTTCTCTCTAGTATCTAAGTTTTCTGGAGTCTACCTATCATAGCACTTGTCACACTTATTGTTACTGTCTTTCCAACTAGACTGAAGTTCAGTGATAGCAAGGACCATGTCCATCTTGGTAACCACTGCATCCCCAGAGCCTAGGCTAGTACCTAACAAACTGTAGAAAAAGAAAAATTTTACTTAATTGGATTTGATACACAGATGAATACAAATCCAAACACAATTTTTTTCTAAGAAATGAATGTATATATAATTCATTGGGCTTGCTTCATATTTTAATGCTTAATGGATTTTTTTGGTTTATTTTTCCAAGAGTCACCTGAAGTACTTACCTTCATTTACTCTGCAAACTGAAACTCTCACAGTACTGTGAGCTGCCACCATGTCATGCAACATAATGTATTGCTGAAATAAGAAAAACAATTCAAAACTGGCTAATATAAAATCACTCTTCAAAGTATTAAAAAGCAAGGGTGCTATAAAATAAGGTAAGTTAACACAACAAATGCATATTACTCTGCCTTTAAGAATGCTGAGACTAAAACATTTAAAGATTATTCAGAGTCTTAGGTCAAGACAAAATAAGAAGCACATTAGCCCTAAAAACAATAGAACCATATTCCAGTCTGTGATAAACAACTATAGTTCCCTATGGACTCTAAGCAGGCAGGTGGTAGGCAGTCTGATTCTAAACACAATCTGCCTTCCCCTACCTCAAAAGAAAAAAGTACACATTCATATAACTAAAAGACTAACTATACTGAGTATGATTTTGTAACAAGTACTATAATAACACCTGAGATGTTATTACAAAATACAATTGTGAACCCCATAATAAATTGGACTTACCTTTCTAATGGAATATAGGGAGCTTAAAATTGATACTATAGACATAATCACAATGGCTAGAGCATAGTAATAGTATTCATCGGTGCACCAAAGTATAACACTGAACAGCTGGAAAATGTAAAATGGATTGAGAACCTAAAAAACAAGATTTTAAGTCAAGTTGAATGAGATATTTATAGCCATACAGATTTCCCATTTATTCAAGTAAGAAGTAACCAATAGGATACTAATAGGATAAGCTCTATAGTATGCTAGGGCAACACACACTACACAAAGAGAAGGCGGCAAGATGTTAGCATAGCATTTTTTTACCATTAAACTACTGACACGGTACTTTTTTTTTTTTTTTATCAATAAACTACCATAAATTTGAATTATTTGCATCCATTAGATTCATACCAAAGTCAAATATAGATTCAGCTAAAAACAGCTAAAATGTGAATTTAGCTGTTCTTCATTCTGCCTTAGCAAGAAAGTACATTTCTTTCTAATAATTACTAGGCTATTAAAGAATAAGACTTTTAATAAATTGGAACAAATGTTTACTTTTTACAAGCTCCAAACACTAATTTACTTCTAAGTCAAAGGTTCACTGCAGTCCAAAGGGAAGACAAAATATAAGTTACACTGTTTTGCTTTCTCTAAGGAAACAATTAATTAAAACCTGAATGAAAAAAGAAATAAAGGAGTCCTGGCAATAGACCTTATTTAGTCACATTTCACAGTATTTTATAGATTTTATAATAACCCCCCAACGTCCTAAAATTGATGCTTTCATAGTTTTAAAAGCACTTAGCATACATAGTTCTACTTTACTTCCAAATTAAAAGAGATGATTAGAAAGGACTTCTTCCACTTTTACAAATAAAGAAGCAGCAGGGAGAAAGACTTTCTGATGATCAAGGCTAGTTACTGATGGAACCATTATTACAAACCAGGCTTTCCAACTCCTAGTCACTAGAACATTTTGCTATCTGTGTTCTAAAGCAACTATATGGCCACTCTCAGGAACTGATGAAGAAGAATCTGTCATTTCTCCTAAAAATATTCACTGAATGCAGCTCACCAAAATACAGCTAATTCTTGATTTTTAGCAAAAAAAAAAAAAAAAAAAGAAGAAGAAGAAGAAGAAAGACTGGAGAGCCTAACTCTGCTATATAAAATCACTCTCTTCTTTAACATGCAAAATTTTTATTTATACCTCTCCTTTGGCACTTACAACTGAACAGTCACTACAATAACTAGTGACACATTTTTCCTCCCAGGCTAAAGTACCAATTCCTTAAAACCTATCATGAGATCATGTTTTGTATTCCAACTTCTGGTACAATGTCTAGTTTCCAATAATGTATCAAAAAATAACCCATGAAGAACAAAATATGATAAACTGTTTAAAAATTGGATGTATACAGGTGTATACACCTCTAAGACAGGGAAAGGTTTAGATGTGCAACTTCCTAAGAGGGGGAAAAAACGCTACAGATAAGAAAAGCAAAAAAAATTAGACAAAGTAAAAAGGTAATTCATATACCAAATTATTTCCCTGTAAGAGTTACTACCTTTATCTTCCAAGTTGGGGAGAAAAAAGAGAGAGAGAGGTTAGAAAACAGAACATTAACAATGTCTTCTTATTACTTAAATCATGGCTCTCTTCAAATCAGCAAATCTATGGATCACAAATGCTGAGACATGTACAATAGCCTTACCTCTTTAATCAGAAGCTTAAAAACAGAAGGCACTTTCACAGAAATTTCATTTACTCCATAAAGCAATTTTCTATAAGAAAATATAATAATATTAAGTTATATTACATAATAATAGTATAATCTAGGGAAGATGTTTCATTGCATAAGGCTCAAACTACAGACTCAAATCTAGAACCTAAAACACTTATGTTTCTAAATACATGTCTCCTACAATTCAAATTCTCTACTTACACTATTTAAATCAAAGCAGTCAATACTGGATAATTATACTGGTTATCATTTTGTTTCTATCTCATATCTTTCTATATGACAAGTATCTTTCCCATGAGCCTAAAATAACTATGTCAGCAAAGGCTTTCTTTCTCATTCTTGAACACAATAGGTCTCAACAATTTTGAGTTGCAATTAATTTTTACAAGAGTCTAAATAAATAAATTTGAGGGGTTCTGTACTATTTTTCTAGTAAAAATACTAAGAATGCTTATTTCAAAACAGCGTATACTTGACTTAAAAAATACTTATGAAAAGTTGCTTAAATTCTTCGACTTAAATTCCTTGTATTACAATAGTACTTTCTATATTAGACTAATTCTTGTCATTTAAGAAATAAGTTTAAATGAATGAATTCTTTTATATTCTAACACTTTGATAAAATTTGCTACAGGAGTATAAGAAATTTTCTAATTTAATTTGAAAATGGCATTTATCTGTAAAATATGTAAAACACTGATATATTTTTATACTTTAGCAGAGAATAACATGAAAAAAATTATGTCTCCCAATTTATAAACTTTTATTGTGGTAACTTTGACTTTATGCTTACAATTCCCAATATATTTCAGAAAAATCTAAGATGCTATCAATTATAAGACGTACCCATTATTTTATGTGCCATCGAGAAAGATAAAAATTCTGTCAAGTAAAGGATGACACTCCAGCCACTGTGTGACACATCCCCCTTTATTAGAGATGTTACAATATGGGAAATGCGCACTTTAGAATTGATGAAATATGATATGTTTTCAGGGATATCAACTTCAAACTATCAGCTTCAACATTTTTATAATTCTTAAAACTGAGAGACAGTCTTATCCAAATAAAATATCTGTAAGTTGTCAACTACTATGTCTATAAATTTATCTTTTAATATGTAAAACTATATGGGGTAAAGGGTGGAATATATATACTACTTTATTTGGAATTTTGATAACAGATCTAACTTTAGTTGGATAAAAATTACCTGTAGGCATGCATCCCCTTTGTCAGTCCTGCACTATGCTTTTCATAAATTGACGTACAAGAAACACCTTCATCCAGTCCCCTAAATAAATCCAAAGTTTTTACTTTAAACAAAGTTTAAAATATCCAAATGTCTTCATGCCTCATTTTTCTATATACCTAATTTAAACTGTGACTTCCTTACAAATAGAAACCCTTAACAAAAATTGAGATGAGAAGTTTTAAATCTCAAATTCCTAAAATAAACAAAAATGAAAGGTCTAAGTTTCAAATGTGGCAATTTCTAAAATATACGATGTATCTATCACATGATAAGCTGGCTCTAAATACTCAAGTTTATATAATATTATCCTTTAAGGCTATGCACCAAAGCTTTAAGAGCTAATAATAAAACTAATGAAATTAAAGGTAAAGTATGATTAGCTCAAGAATTCCAAACTAAAGATAAAAAAGTTTCTTTTTATTTATATAGTTCTCCCTCTTCAATTTTTTAAGCTTCACATTGAGAAATCCTATTCATTTATTTCTTTTTCTACAAAAGCATCAATCCAAATCCTTCCCTGATCTAATACATACCTGGGAAAGTAGTAAAGAATTTATATGAATCAAAGGCAATGTGTAAAATCTGTAATAATTCTAACTGGGATTCAAGAAATCTCTCTACTTTCCTCCAAAAATGTCTTAATTATGTTTATTTTAACTGAGATACTAGTCATAGAGCTCTAAAGAGAATCTTACACACCATCTAACTCCAACCCTTTTCCATTTTTTTCAGATAGGAAAACTAAGCTCCATAATTAAGTTCTATCATTTGGATAAGCTTAAATTCTACAAATTTCTATGGCTGGCAAAGGCTGCAGAGCAATATGTTTGACATTTTTTTTCTCACTGAAGTTGATGACTTCTCCAAAGGCGGCAGTCCAAATGAAAATTTTAAAAAACAAAATGGCAGCTCACTGGCAGTATCCTATAAAGCAATGGTTCTTAACCAGAAATGGTCTGCAGAACTAGGTATATGGGACTGCTCAAGTCAATTCAGAATATT
The DNA here is from genome assembly GCA_004027375.1 of Macroglossus sobrinus. Lineage (NCBI taxonomy): Eukaryota > Metazoa > Chordata > Mammalia > Chiroptera > Pteropodidae > Macroglossus > Macroglossus sobrinus. The sequence goes on along the minus strand of PVKZ01000225.1, from coordinate 84,215 downwards.
CCATTTCTTTAGTGTCAGAGAGAAAATCCAAGCATGCTTATTTTCAATGTTCATAAGCTGATTCTCTTTGTATTGCTAATATTAAGAATTCCTTTAGCACTCCACGCAATGATACTAAATGTTTATAATTACTTTAACAAAGGCAAAAAAAAATAGAATCCTCATTAATTTAGTATTTACATAATTTGAAGCCTCAACAAAAATAAATTTTAAGAGATTACTCCATTTGTCCTACCCAAGGCTTGACACATTTGACAATATCTCATATCTTTATCCACATCAGTAAAGTTAAATTTGTTTGTCTGTCATTCCACCACTCAAATACTAATGGATCGAATTGTCAGCAAATTGAGAGGTGATAATTAAGACAGGCTATGAGATAAATTCAAAATTAATTTTGAGATGAACTCTCAAAAAGAAAAGAATGCATGCTCAGAATTTTTAGGATCATACTGCTTCTAACTTTTATGTAAATTTTGCTAAGGTACTAGTTGCAAGGGGGATTTATTCTAAAATAGTTCATCAGTATTCAAATAACACTGGGAGTTGTTAATGAATAACTGAATAAAAGTTATACGATAAAAATCTTTTCAATTCTATATAGCCCTAGAATGAATTCTTTTCTACCTAGAATATTTTCAATATATTCATAATATAATCCAAACAAAAGAATATTAGTTACCTTAAGAAATCAAAATTGTGAAGAGTATCATTCCAGAAGTATTTTACACTATGGTGAGTGAAATAACGAATCTGTAAAATATATATACATGTTGCATCAAAAAGCATCATCATCACTTGTCATCAATTAAGTTTACTAACACAAATCTATCATATAACATTAAAATTAAAATGACCACATGTGACATGTTATCTGTTTCTTCTAGTAATACCCAAACTCATATAAAGTAATTAATGGGTATTTCAGAAGCATATAGAGTTATCTTTTTTTTTTCCTCCCTCTTTAATTCCCCCCGCTTCCACCCCTGACCTATGGAGATTGCCATTTCCCCTTAAGAACTGGATCTCTGAAGGCCGGGCGTCTCCTCCCACATGCTCGCGGCGTGCACCCCGGGCTTGGCGCTCCCGGAGTATGGTCCATGGCTCCACTTGGGGCATGAACCTAGGACCTTCTGCATGTAAAGCAGACGTGCTAACCACTACACTATGGAGCCACCCCCTAAATTTATCTTAAACAAAAATAAAGCACAAAATTACCAACTACTTGTTGATAGCATAAAATTTAACAATTCTGATTTTTAAAGAAACTTTGAGACACAATACCTGTTCGGATTGCATCTGTGAATATTTACTTATCTCATGCCTATTCTCTTCAGGCAGATTTTCATTTAAAAGAACAGCATGGCCATTTGAAACCTTATTAACCATAGATTTTTGACTCGAAAATGGATGAGTTTCCAGAGAAAGCAAGCGAATTTTTGCACAAAACCACATTCTGAATTCATCCTTAGAAGAGAGAAAGGTAAAGAGTCAATTTGGATATTATATGTATATTATAAATTGCCTACTTTATTTCATTTCTATTCTTTATATAATATTATTTGTTCACCTCTAATTGAGAAAGCATCCCTTCCCACTCATTAAATGTTGAACCATTCCATGAAGATGCATGAATTCAAATGTAAAGTGTTTTCTATTACTCATCATTTAAATGGCATACAATATCCCATAAAAGATCATGAGTAATTTCTATTTTCCATCAACACACTAAGACTAAATATTAAAAGCCTCTTATAAAATGCTTCCAATTAGAATTTAAAAAAAATTTTTTTAAATCCTGGGATGCAGCATTATACAGTAGAGGCAGCTGGTCTAGCAAATGAAAGACCTAACTGTCCACTAACCTTGACAGACAAACATCTAATCTCTCAGTGCATCAAGATCTATAAAAGGGAGGGGTAGATTTGGTCACCTCTGAGATTCCTTATACTCTAATTGCTGTAATAATATTCACTTAAAACACAGATGCTTTAGAAACACTAGAATTAGTATTCCTCATTATAGCTTAGAAATGATGTTGTCTTCATATAGTCTTTGAACAAAGTACACACAAAAACATTCTTTTACTCCTTAAATAATCAACTCAAGTAAATCCATGGACTTACAGTAGTCCTCAGCAACACCACTTCACAGTCTTTAATTGCAGCTCTAATACAGGTCGCCTTCACCCGCCACTCGGGCATCCAATAGAGCAGGAGGAGGAGAAAGCCGCCAGTGCAAACCACTCCTAGAGAAACTATGGCAAGCTTCCAGCGACACAAATTATAGCCATAAATCTCCTGCATGGACACAGTTATCATATAATTAAATATCATATAGTATGAGATAAATTGCAAAGTTCTCCGTTTTCCAGATGGGTGGTGTTGTCATATAGACTGCAAATATTTTCCCAACCCATAATTTATCTTTAAATTTTGTTTCTGAAGCTCATTACCAAAGTTATACTTTTAAGTAGTTAAATCTATTAATATTTACACATTACAGTTTTACATTTGATATTATGCTTAGTAACTAACATAACACTTTCCCACTGACAAAGCATATTCAATTTAGTATATTTTCCTGTAACTTTTATAATTTCATTCTTACATTTACCTTTTTAATTCTACCAGAATTTATGAGGTAGGATTTTTTTTTAAAAAATAAACTTTTCATTTTGGAATAATTTTAGCTTTGAAGATCATTTCTTGGCCTTTTGGCTAAGATCAAGTGTAGATTTACAGAAGAGGTACAAAATATTAAGAATTCCTTTAGGCCTTTCATCCAGTTTTCCCTAATGTTAACATCTTGGTACATTTGTTGAAATCTAAGTGATTAACACCGTACATTATTATTAATTAAACCGAGTCTTTATTAGAATTTCACTAGTTTTTTTTCAATCTTTTACTTCTTCAGAATATAATCCAGAATATCACACTGCATTTAGATGAGATAGGTTTTAACTTTATTTTTTATCCAAATCATCCCAATACCACTGTGACTATCAGTTTGACCTCCTGGGCCAAATTATTTCAATTATTTCAGTTACTCCTCTAACCCAAGGATTGCCAAAATAAGCAAATAAAAATGCAGAGGTCCTAGTCAAATTTAAATTTTAGATTTAAAAAAGCAACAACTAATTTTTTTGTTGCCCTATGCAATATTTAAGACATGCTTATACTACACATTTATTCCCTGATTATCTGAAATTCACATTTAACATTTAACAGGGAGTCTTATGTTTTACCCGACAAATCTATCTGCCCGACACACAAAAAAAACTGAGAAGTTGTTTTTTATTAAGTTGAGTTTAAACTTTTCAAATCAAAATTAGAAACTTTGCATTTGAAATTATACTTAAGCATTAGCTAACATAACTCCTTAAATTACCAAAAAAAAAAAAAAAACAACTCTTTCCTCTAAATTCTAACAGTTCACAAGTGAAATAGGTATTAATGAACAAACAGATGTTAACATAATCCCAATTCAAAACACAGGATGAGGAAACCACACTGATTTAGCTGGGTTTTTAAATGTACTTTTCTACTTTCCTAGAATAATTAACTGCAGAAATAAATTCTTTGTACTTTATAAATAAATTATAAAAACTGGTTACCATTTCATCTTCTTGACCCTGGTTGACAGTCTTCTTTTCTTCTTTGTCCATATCTACAGTAATTTGAAAGGTCTTGTGCTTCAGAACAGTTGAAGATAACTGAGGGAAGAGAGGAACAGATATTAGGGCATTATTTTGTATCTCAGCAGACTATATAACTTCGTACTATCACATTTCTTGTTGTGATACACATGTCACATATAAAAGTAGTCACTGAAGTACTAGCTGGTTCTAATGACATTTTTCAATGGTGTGCCGTTCTTGAACCTGCCTTACTTACTATCATAAAACTTGTCATATTCATTAGTTAATTTATACTAGCAATAACGATGCTACAAAACAATTTAAATTCTGGGAGAAACTACCATAGAATCTTCCTTTTTCATTCCCCAGATTCAGAGAAGTAACCTAGTTGTGCCTTCTTGAGTGACAAGTGTTTCACAGAACTCAATTTATCTCTTGAAGAATAGTGAAGAGGTAAAAAAGCACCAGCAATAAAACCAACCCAAAACTTCCTGGGGATTAAATTAATCATTGAACAAATATTTACTGAGCATCTATTACACAAAGGACATTTCATGGCCAAGACTCAATCCCAAGACTCAACAGCAGGTGAACCCCTACTAGAAATCACTCATTCTCCATTCTGATTCCAAGTTGACTAAGCAATCTTCTGATTGTTTCTGACTACTCATAATACTTGTCTAGGAGAAAAATCTATATTTTATTTCAAATATTAGACATTTAGCCACACATTAAAGAGTTTTGCAAATTGAAAGACAATGCCAGTTTTCTCATGAACTTTTTGTTTTGTTTTGGCAATTACTTTTCTGAAAAAGTTTACTTAATATGCAATAAGTTTATTATTGTTATGTTTTATTAAACTAATAGTCTCAAAGGTATATGAGTTTTAACTAATACCGTATCAACAGATATAACCTATATAACCAAAAGCTCGTTAGAGTTTACAATAAATTTTCAAGAGTATGTGTCTGAACCCAAAGAGTATGAGAGACACTGCTTTAAACTAGAATGATCTCTGCAGAGCGGTGGTAACATTACTTCCCTCATTCGAGATGCCATATCTCTAACTTGTCCACTGAGTGTACAGCACAGGCATGACACATGATAAAAGCACCCAAAAGATGAAGAATTTATGCTAAGATCACTATATTTTATTTAATGTTTACATGATATGAATTAATATCCAAGTAAAAACCAACTGCAGCATTTTAAACTAATCCCATATATGAGACTACTGAAATCTCTTGATTTCTATCACCAATGAAATGATCAATTAAAAATACTGATGACTCATTTACCAGCACCCAGAGCTTCTCTATCATCTGGTAGCCCTAGAGATGAGGTCAGTGCTAAATAGAGCCAGGGCTTTTGACAGAAATAAAATGCAGGAGTTTAATTGCAGACACAGACAAAGACACACACACACACACACACACACACACACACACACACACGCCACTAAACCCTTTGGGCAATTTAGTAATAACTTCTTTTCAGTCTAGGGCAGTGTTATAGGCCTAACGTATAGTCCTATTCATTCCATCATGGTAAGACTTATCCATCAAATCAATATGACTTGAGGTGGCAGTTATTTTCAAGGGCCATAACCTGCTGCTAGGGACTATAGAGAAAATGAGCAAGCCAAACCTCTTCCCCTGTAGAAAACGGTCAGCGGTTGTTGCCTGAACATGTAAGGTATAGCCCAATCCTGCAAGGTTTAAATGTGCACACACCTACCTTCAAAAGGTATCACAAAGGCAATCTGCCTGACAATGTCCCCACTAAAGAATTCTTAACCTTTGGTTTACAGTTCTTAAGTTCTGGAGTGAGTCTCAGGATTATCATTCAGGTTCATCAAACTCATTTTTGATAACTAAAGACATACAATTCTGATCTCCATTTCCCATCACCACCATCTAAAATGTGTTACTTAAGGGGAGGAATTACTTCAAATTCTTATATGGAGAGACTTCTGCTTCCAACCAAGATGGAAAAACAGGGACCAGATCTGTCGTCTTGCCTAAATATATAAAACAATAGTTTTCAAAAAACTGGACATCAGGCAATGAAAGAAACTGATACACAGATGGGAGGCAAACTAGGTGAGCTTTACAACTGTCCTGGTTTACAAAGTAAAGATTTTACAGGACACAAAAAAGGGAGGACAAGAGCAGTCTCCCTATGTTGGGGTGATAAACTGGGAGTCTAAGGAGGTACCAAAGTGACCAGGCTTGTAGGGTAGATTACCACAGGAGAGATCTGTACAAAGAAAGAACACTGAAAACCTGCAAAATGATCTCCCTCATGTCTTCAGCTGAGTACTGATCAGCACTTGTGTATGACGAAACTACCAGTGGCCCAGGAAAGAACCACCCAAAGAATTAAGGGGGGCAGGCATCAGGGCTCACACACACGGCCGGGAAGAGTGCCTGTTTCCACCAACCACATTGAAAAACCTCAGTCGCAAGGAATCAGGAAGAGTATTCAGAAGGCTTTTGCTTCAGTAGTGGGATCCAATTAGCCCTAAACCAAAAGCTACTCTGATTCTACCTAACAAAGCTTTTAAGACTTGAAAAACTAATATTGTTTCTAAGTAACTTAACTGCTTCACAGAATAAAGTCCAGAGAGATTTAGAAGAATACAAAATATCTAGTCTCAATAAGTCACAATGTCTGACATCCAATTAAAACTTAATGGACATGCAAAGAAAATACAACCCATGAGGAAAAAATCAACAGAAAAGATCCCAGAACTGATAACAGAACTGGTAGACAAGGACATTAAAATAGTTGCTGTTAACTGTAGCTCATGTGTTCAAAAAGCAAGATAATACAAGAAGAAAGACTGAACATGTTAGCAGAGACATGAGAGATACAAAAATAGAACCAAATTAAATGTAAGATAAAAAGTACAATGTCTGAGATGAAAAATATACTAGATGGAATGAACAGATTCGACATTACAGAAGAAAAATCAATTAACTCTAATACATAATGATAGAATATCTAAAATGAAAAAGAGAGAAAAGACTAGGGAATAAACACACACACACACACACACACACACACACACACACACACACACACGAACAACATTAGTAAGCTGTGAGACAACTTCAAGCACCCTAATATACAAGTAAGGTGGGAAGGACCAAAAAATAAGTAATGGCCAAGATTTTTCCAAATTAGCTGAAAAAATTATAAGGCCACAGATCCAAGAAATCCAACCAATACTAAGCAAAGAAACATTAAAAATTTACACAAAGGCATGTCATCATCAAACTGCTCAAAATGAGCGATGGAAATATCTTGAAAGGAGACAGCAAAAAAAGTTATGTTATATACAAAGATAGATAAGAATGGCATCATATTTCTTGCTAAAAGCAATGCAGATGAGAGGACAAAAGAGCAACATCTTTAACGTGCTGAGAAAAAAAAAACTAAGAAAATTCTATACCCAGCAAAATTATTTTCCAAAATCAAAAGTGAAATGAAGACTTTTTTTAAATACAAAAGCCAAAAAAAAAAAAGGCCATTATCAGTAAATCTACACTATTAAAAAAAGTTAAAGGCAGTCCTTAGGCAGTAAAAAAAAAAAAAAAAGAAAAAGAAAAAGAAATATGGATCTCTTCACAAAGGAGTAAACACCACCACAAATGATAGATATACATGTGGTTAAATATATATAACAGCAGCACAAATAACAGTAAGAAACAGAAATATACTCTGGTAAGGTTCGTATACTATACATGAAGGTAAACTGAAATAAGTTAGAGATGGATACTATAAAATCTAAAGGAATCACTAAATAAAACAAAGAGGTATAGATAAAAAATCAAAGATTAAACAGAATCATAAAAAAATACTCAATTGCTGTAACATGCAAAAAAAAAAAGAAACAAGAAATAAAAAGAAAAATAACAAGATGACTAATTTAAGTCTAAAAATATCAATAATCACATTAAATATGAATGATCTAAACAGCAATTAAAAGGCATAGACCATGGATGTAATTTTGCAATGCAGAACTATAGGAAACTACATGCAACTTAAATATAAAGGCACAAGTAAGTTAAAAATTAAAAAAAGATATACCACTCAAACCCTATTCTAAATAAAGCTGGAGTAAATGTATTAATGTCAGATAAAGTAGATTTCAAAGCAAAGAGTATTACCAGGGATAAAGCCATTTTATAATGACAAAGGGATTAATTCATGAAGACAAATAATAATCATAAATATATACATTTAAAAGACCTTCAAAAGGACAAAGGAGGAACTGATAAAACTGAAATGAGATAGAGACATTCACAATTATTGTTGTAGAGTTTAATACCACTCTCTCAGTAAGTGATAGAACAAGTACACTAAAACATACTAGTTAGGACATAGAAGATCTAAACATTACAGATCAAGTGGCTCCAACTTTTTGCAGAACACTCTACTACAGAAAACTATGCATGCTTTTAATATTACACACAATATTTACCAAGAAAGACCATATTCTGGCACATAAAAAAGATTCAAGTCATACAAAATATGTTCTGAAAACAATGGATTTAAATTAGAAATCAATAACAATGGTAAGTAGAAAAGCCTTAATATGTGGAAACAAAATAGAATTCTGAAAAAAAATTCATGAGTCGAAGAAGAGGAAAAATACCAAGTATTCTGAACTGAATAAAAATGAAAACATATCAAAATTTGTGACACCCTATTAAAAAAAACAGTACTTTAAAAATGTTAGCACTAAGTTCCAGTATTTGAAAAGAAGGCCTTAAATCATGACTAAGCTTCCTTAAGTTTCTACCTCAAGAAAGTAGAAAACAGCAAATTACACCCAGAGTAAGCACTAAAGGGAAATAAAATCCAGAAGAAAAATCAAATAAACTGAAAAATGTGGGGGGAAAAAAAATCAATGAAATCAAAAGCTGGTTCTCTGAGATAAAATCATTTCTAGTTAGACTCAAAGAGAGGAGAGGAGTAGACACAAATTACCAATATCAGGAATAAGAGAGGAGACATCAGTACAGATTCTGCAGATCTTAGAAGAATAATCAAGGAATATAATGAACAACTTTATACCAACACACCAACTTTTCTGCAAGTCTGAACTTACTTCCAAATAAAAACTTAAAAATTTAAAATATCGATCTTTATTGGTCAGGTTATGGCCATGAGTTAAAAACTGCTAAAGCTGAGTGATAGGTACCTGGGAGTTCATCTGTCTATTTTTCAGTATATAGAAATTATCCAAATAAAAGTTTTAAAAATAAAAGCACCCATCTAAAGCTTTTAGCTAGAAAAAAATTTTCAGAATTTTTTATCCCAAAGGCCACAGACCTTGAGAATTCTGCTTCTATAAGTCCAAATTCCACCGACTCAACCTATTATATAACAGACATTATCCATAAATTCATACAGTTAAGGTCTAAATTTAACTCTTTTTTCTTCTTCACTCTTGTTTTTTATCCATTGACTAGAGATACAGATGTATTTCTCTGGCTTTGTAAATCCTAATTTTTCAATGTAAGATATATTAGTAGATAAATAAGCATGATTTGTATAATTTTAGAAAAAGAATTACCATTTAAATTAAATGTTTTCATTAAATCCATGTATTTATAACTATTTAAAATCTTTTCCCCAAATATCTCTTGACAAAGTTCACTTTACTATAAAATAACTATATTCTCATATCATCTTTTATAGTTAAAAATTAACCACAAAGGGAAAGAAAAAAATTAACCACAGAAAAACATACTCTAATTAACTTTTAAATGAGCTGTTATATACATGGTGCAATGCCCATAACTATCTATTTTTATACTTTTCTCAGTACAATTCTTGACCAAATTATCTCATTACTCTTTTTACAAAGGTTAGCTCTCTGAAATTTAGCTTCTTTTTTTAAGGCAAAATTCTTAAGTTTTACCAAATTTTACCAAAGTTAAAATATTAAAGGTAATTCAAATAATTTAAATAAAAGTCACCCTAAAAATGACCAATTATGATTCTCTTTAAACATATTATACCTCATAGGAAATTACCAAGAATTCACCTTTCATATAAACTTAGTAAAATCCAATAACACAATTCCAAGTTTACATTTAAAACATACAAATTTAAATGAATATTTAAATTTAAAACATTTACATAAACAGAAAGCCCTTAACATTTCTATGACTCCATAAAGATAAAAATCTATATAAATATATTTTAAAATATACCGCTTATCAAGATGAAAATACATATTAAATACTATTCTACAATTTACCTAATTAGACATTTAAAGCATTAATATCAAACTTCTGAAGTCCATTTAACTCACAGAATTACAACTCTGGTAGTTTGCTGGAATGCATTTTTAATTAAGTCAACTGTGTTTTTTAATTAAGTCAACTTCTAGATCATAGGAAACAAAGAATTTTTTCTTACCAACAGCACTAAATCATCATTCCTCCCAACTGCTGATATTAACAGAACTTTCAAAAGCTGGCTCTTAATAAAAATAAAATAAAACTAAGCATAAAAATCCAATCAAATGAGACTTCAAACAAAAATATTTGTTCTGGCTCTTTTTGAACTGCTTCTTATTAAAACATTTAAATTTAGGATTTTTTTAAATTCAACAATTTTAAATGGGTTTCTGGAAGATAAACCCCTTTACCATCTGACTACTACTGTTAAGAGCTCCTAGTACTAGAATAAATCATATCGAGCTACCACACTGAAGTCCCAATTCCACAGTGCATGCCTGAACCTTGATGTTATCTGAAAAGCAAGCAGCTTATAGGTTATTGTGCTTAACCAAACCCTTCCTTGCATTTACAATGAACTTGGTTTTTTGTGAGTACAAAGAACAGCACAGGAAAAAGTGAAGCTGTCAGAAATAAATCTCACTAAATCTAATACTAATTTTTTAGTTTACTTATTTTTTTTCCCATTACACAATTACTAGGATCCATTTAAAGTGTAGTCTTTAATCTTGGATGAGTTAGTTATATTTCATCTCCTAAAACAAGATGAGTTGGCTTTCACAGGCATAAAATCCCCAAATCCCTAATCCATCTTTGCTTTCAAAATCTGAATTTCTCAGTAGCTGTACCTATCAATAGTATAAAAATAATAGTATATGTGTGCAGGGTTCTTTCTATGTATGTGCCTAGAATTTCAAAGCAAGTAATTAGCAAAATGATTTAAAGAATGACCTGTAACTCAAGTAAACCTTCAAGCAAAGCAATTTTGAATAATACACTTTTGTTTACTTTGGTTAGTATTTGCCAACTTGAGCAGGGCTGAAGTAAAAAACTAAAATTAAAAATCTATTAATTCAAAATTTATAAAACTAAGTTATTATTAAATTTTCAAATAACATTTTTATAAGCTTGTAACATACCTGTAAAGTTTTAAAAATTAAAACTGTACTAAGACTTTTGAGCCACCTAATATTGTTAAAAGATAATGAATCCTCCCACTTTGTTTTGTACTTCTAAGATGGCTTTTTTTTTTCCCTGAGAATTAAACATACCTACTCATGTCAAATAAAGATTTGAGGAAACCATCTTTTAAGGACTACTCAGCAAAAGGTGTTTTAAAGATCCTGGAGTATAAACAGCACAACCAGCATTCTGTATTATTTCATTGTCCAATTTGAAGCATTCTCAGCAACTAAGATGACCTTCTGCAATTCAAAAGCAGTTCCACCTTTACAACTGAAATAAAAAGTGCCTTAATACATACAAAATCCTTACTCTGTTCATTGAATCACTTCAATTTTAATATCTACACGAATAGTTGTATAAAAAGAGTGAAAAAATCTCAATCTCCCAACTACAGTAATCAAATGTGACAAGTATGAAGGCAAAGCCTAACACTTAAAAGTCAGCTCCTAACAATAAGAATGACATAATATAATTTAATGAATACATGGAAATTTTACAAGGATACCAGCTAAATTTTAACAAAGCTCTCTACTCAATACCCATTTTATCACTTCCCATCTTGAACTTTCCCTTAGAATACATGCTTTTGTTTCCTTGTTTAGGCTTAAGGAAGACCATTGTATCTAACATACGCCAAAGCAAGACTATTTACTTTTGTAAAGTGCAGTCTGTATAATTAAACTTTTTTGTATGTTATAAAACAATGCGATAGTTTTAACAAAATAAGTTATAACTAGGAAAGGTAATGCAATTATCCATCTTAGGACCGATATTAAGAACGTTAAGAGCTATAATTTAGCTAATGGTGGTGACTGCGTTGGGGTAGACGTAAAGGAGAGACTTTAGTGTTTTTTTTTAATGTTTTTACCATCTACATGTAATATTTTTAAATGGTTAAAGAAAGTAGAAAGGCTAATAAGCATATATATAAACTTCTAATTCTACAGTGCAGGTCAACCTTGGGTCTGAACTTTCAGGAAACTCCAAAACACTTCATGGTGCTCTATCAGACCATTCTTAAGATTCTCAGGATCTCACTTTTAATTAAGTTACTTTAGCCCAGGCAAGGAGTCATTTTTTGACTTTTAAAAAAATTTTCAATGACAGTTGACATGCAATATAATATTAGTTTCAGGTATATATCATAGTGATTAGACATTTATATAACTTACAATGTGATGACCTCAGGCAAGTAGTCATTTTGAAGGATCCTTTAACAAGTACATTTCTAGTAAGCTACAGCTGTTTATATTTCTTTTTATATCCCTTCCCATTTTGGCTCCACTGAAAAAAAAAAAAAACTAGCCAATGACACAACATCAGCAAATTTAAAATTATTTGATTAAACTAATTAATCTATAAGCATTAAGTGAACACAGATGCCATGTTCATTATTATCATATTAGAAATGGCAGGAGATATTCAACTTTACCCCAAAATTACATAAAATAAAACAAAAAAATTAGAAGAGCATAGAACTAGACTCAGCTTTAATTTGTCCTTAATAACAATTAATTCACCATGAACTATTTGTAAGGCCCTTCAACTGTCTTGGTTCCAACTTCTTCTCCACTAAAATGAGGCAGTTGTAATCATTCCTATGATGCAGTCCAACCATGGAAGTTTTTGACCTATGAAAGTGAAGTACATATACCCTGCTGTTGCACTCTTCCACCAGTAGATGACGTTCCAACACTGGGAAGAAAAGAGGCTTAGTTTTCACAAGTCTTACAGGGCAGATGCTGATCAAGAGTGATTAAAGATAAGAAATTATATACAAGATTTTTTAGTACCACTGGAGGTATTAATATGGGAAAGCAGGAGTTAGTTGCCTATATAATATAGTCTCTGCTTCATGCATCTCAATAGAAAAATAAGAATTGAAATAAACACAAATGATAATGGAGAGGAGGAGGAAGACAGGTACACCATTATTCCCTTAATATTACAGATTATTCCCAAATTCACACTGTCTGAAACTAGAATTTAAGGATCTTACAATGCTGTGGAGCAGATGAGAATAGTAACAATTAAACAGCACATGAACCTATTAAAAATGAGATGAGGTAAAGTATAAAATCATGTGGTAAAACTTCACTTGCCTATGGCTGATGCCACACACGCGCACACACACAAACACGAAGCACCGTTATAAATTGCTTTTAAGAGTGACTCCTACTATCTTTCGGAAAACTAATTGATAATAAATTAAAGACCCCCATATACTTTAATCCAACAACCCCGATTAGAAATTCATGTGACATATACCTATACATGTTACTATTAACTGTTTATTCAAATTCCTCTGCACTGTTAAACTTATGAAATGAGTAAAAAAAGTTTTGTACTTTTTTTCTCTGGGGATGAAAGTGGGTACTTACAAGCAAAATAATCCAGTTTAAACAAATAAGAGTATTTTCAGACAAGAACAAAAGAAAAGGCATGGCATGGGTGTCTAATACAATAGGAATTAATAAATCAAGAGTTCTAATAACAGCTTGTATAAACAAACCAGTTGACAGATAGTGAGCCTAACTCCCCAAACTAAAAGTTACACTTTTAAGTTCAGAGGTAAGAGGTTTTGTTAAGTAATACATAAATCAATGTTTCCTCCATTCTAATGCAAATTAGTGACTATTTCTTCTGAGCTATAATGCTATTAATCCAAATCCCTAGTATTTGTTTGATATTTCAATCAGCTAAAAATTTAAAACATGGTCTTTGAAATTAAAACATTCATAATTTTAAGACTTATTTTCACAATTTAGCATAGCTAAAATCTGGATGCAGCTTAGATGAAACTTTATTATTGCTAATGGCAGGTCACCATCCTGATGCAGTTTGTTATATGCACATGCTTCAGGCTGGCTTCAGCAGTTCATAGTATTGTCATTTCAGCTGAGTAAAGTGCATTGTTGTTCGTACAGTGCTGAGTTTAAATTGTTGATTAAACTATTCAAAAAAATTACATTGTAGTTGCAAAATGAAACAAAAAGTGATAGTGTGAACAGACAGGTACCAAAATAGAGCAGCAGAGAAGGGCCAGAATGAGAAAGCCAGGGAAGGGGAAAGGAGAAAAAGTAAAGAAGAAAAAAGAGGGAATAACAGAAGAAAAACACCTTCCAGACAATTATTCTTCTAAGTACCTGTATGTTAAGAAGTTACATATAGATCCCAGAGATGTTCATTTTTCTTATTAACAGTAAACCCCCAAATATTTTTTTTCATTGCTCAGCATAGTTCACTTCAGGATTACTATTGTGATTGTAAGAAAGCAAAATCAGTTTTATTCATGATCTACAATACAATATGGTTCACATTTCATTCTTCCAGACATTATGAAGATCCAACCGCAAAGCAGCATGAAATCACTAGGAAACTATTCTGTATAAAAAGTATAATCCTACAAATTTACAATTATAGACATTTGAATCAACTTTTTAAAATTATATGAATTAGTCTTTTTCCACTTTATTCTTTTTTCCTAATTCAAAACCCGCCCATACTGACTCAGCAAAGAAAAGAAGTGCAAAGCCCTTAACATCTATATTCTAATATTTCAAAAATACAGAATCTTAAATTGTTGAAGAGGATAGTGGCCTTACTCATGGTACAACCATTACAGAAATCTGAACTTTCTCATTTCCTACAGTCATTCTGTAATCTACTATTAAGGATTTTTTTAAATCTATGTATTTGGGTATTATACCAACCATAATAATAGTAACTGACATTTGCACAAGGATTTTTGGTTTACAAAACACTTCTATAAGCAATACCTATTTACTAGTTTTCAACCGATATTGTCTTTTAAAAACAGGAAAAAAAAACATCGTTGCTTAACCAAGACTGACGTTTTTCACTTTCCCTAAGAAGTATGGAGTAACTTTATATCAAAAAGTTTTACCAACAAATTAAGAAATGACATGAAGACAACACCATTTTTCAAGGATCTATTTTCCAAAACCTCATTTGAAAGCCAAGTGTACTTGAAATACATTCTTTCACAAAGAAAACAGTGACTAGCTCCCAAGACAGCCCACAAATGACCAATTACTGTTACAATTAAGCTGAATTATACTTCATATTATGCAAGCCTAGGTCATGGGGCAGGTAGCCATGTTACCAAGCTTCTACTTCCTCTGCCCACTTCTTAATTATTAGTATTCCCCAAGCCTCCACTTCCTCTGCTCACTTCTTAATTATTAGTTGTCTCCAGACTTTTCTCTCTGTAGCATCACTAGGGGTCGAGGGTGGCACTACTGGTCCATCTACAGTGGCACCACCAATCAGTACTTTCAGCACTCATCTCGTGAGATCCAGACCCACAAATCCAAATACCTACCATACATGTTTGCATGTAGCTAAAATTAGTAGGTTCAATATATCTTTCTTCCCAAAACCTGCCCCTCCACCACCACCACCAATTCCCTCTGCTCTAATCGGTACAATTTACCTAAAAACTCATGCTAGGAATTTGGAAATCATCCTACACTCCTTCCTATCACACACCTTTTATATTCAACTGGGTACTAAGCCTTATCATTTCTACCTTTTTCAAATCCATGTCACCATGCCCTATTTCCATTGGCATTGCCTCAGCTTAGGTCCTGATCCAATATACTTCATTTGAATCAATAAACAAAACAGATATGATCATTTCTCTCTCTGCTTAAAATGTCAGTAGCTTCCTATTGTCTGCAGCAGCATTTCCCAAACTGGAAAAAAAAATGAATAAAGGCATCCCTACTCATATAAATGGAAGAAATACATTAAACAAAGTTATGCAGTCCTCTCACTAGCAAGATCTTGAGAAGTCTTACTTTGACAATGTATGTTTCCCTACTAAGGGAAACTGGGGCAGAAGTGAGGCCCAACTGGACACTAAGGTTAAAGTCATGACTAATTAGAAGACATGTAAAATCCTTCAGAATCTGGCCCTGCCTAGGTATCCTCTCTACTAAACTTTGATTGTCCCTTTTACCTTCCAACAAATGGCTCTTTCCACATTTGTCCCTCTTCCATATGTGACAGAACACTCGTCCTGTAATATTGGATATAGAGACTAAAACCTTTAAAGGCTTGGAATCAGGCCAGCATCCAACAACGTAACTGAATGAAACAATGTAGCTGAATGAACGAGACAGGGCAAGAAAATGGATAAAATCTTTCCTCTTTCTCTGGGCAAAATTTCACAACTAAGTAAATTTTGTCTTTGGCATGCCCCGCATCCCATCCCTAATGCCCCTTTCCTGACTGCCAGTATATCTTCCCAGGTCCCTTAGTGACCTCATATAACCCTATACAACCACCACAGTAGCACTATGTTCATTACTATCAGCTACTTCCTCTTCCTCTCAATCAAGAGTCACTCTTTTCAGAAGTTAATATATGAGTTATAGCTTCTTAAAGCTGACAAACCTAAGATAACTCTCTAAGTAACAAAATTTTTTAAAGTATGGAAGACATGTAGGAAGTGGGCAGTTCTACCACTCAGATGCTGGCCTGTATAAGAGTCTGAAAGTCTTCTTGACTGAGCTTCCCTGAAGTATCCCACTTCTTCACTTTATCCACTCCTACACAGTAGCAGCACTGGGTGCTACTGGAAGAAACAGAGATGGAACTGATGCTACAGCAATCCTATGGATCATCTATTCTTCTTGGATTGAAAAATTTTGTTTATTTGCTTTAGAGACCATTTATGGTCCATTCTTCACTATTATGAACAGAAAGTCTCACCAACATGTTCACCAATGAACTTAAAATAGCTCCTCCTAGCCAAGTAGTATCTTGAAATCTAACTCCAAACCATTGCTTGATTTAGGAAAAGGCATATTAATTGAGTAAACTAAGATGTTGACCAAGTATCCTAATATTCAGAATAAGTCTATAAATAATAAGCATTCTAGCAAGAATCACCACTTCTGATTTCATAGAAAGTAATCTGTTAGAATGTCATTATATGTGCCAAGTATTGTACTAAATGCTGGAGATTACACAGATTAACCTCAAGGAGCCAATTCTAGTTGACACGTCAGGCAAGTAAGCAAACATATCAAACAAAATGGTTATATGCTGCAATAAAGTCCACATTATGGGAGCAGAGAGAGGAATAGGGGAGGGAGTGGAGAGCATAGGACAGAAAAGAATTCAGAGAACTGTCCCTTGACCTAAGACCTGAAGAGTGTGAATCTCATTAAGCAAACAAGCAGTCAGAAGAAGGGAAATAACTGGGAGATGGAATCCAAGCAGAGGGATTCCCACATGCAGAAGTCATAAAGCAAGAAATTTCAGAAAAGGTCAGGAATACAAGCTACTTAAACTGGCTGGAGCACAGAAAGGGTAGCCTCTGGGGAATGGCTAGAAGTGGAACTTCAGAAAAGGGGGACAAGAATCAAATGATGATGAGGGCCTTGTTTGATATGATAAAGATATAGATTAACTTGAACCTGCTGGAGATTCTGAACTTTTTTCAACTGAAAGAGACCCAAGGCCACGCCAAGGGGCCACTTTCTAAAGAACACAATGTGGATGAGGAACTCTGGACTTGTGCAATGCAGCATCATGGTATTCACCTACTAGACTGTTTATCTCAAAGATGGCAAACTCATTCATCAATGTATACCCAGTATCTGGCCCTGTGCTTGGTACGTAGAGTAACTAAAAAAGTACTGAATAGTCAAATGTGCCAACACAGTCCTAAGGGCATAACCAAGAGTCCTTAACCAAGTCTCCTTCCTTACTGCCTATAAAATCATAACTCTTACGCATTGCAATAATTAGTAATTGCCACAACCTTTGATGGAATATGAGTCATTCACAACAGGCTGCACCAAAGACAAAAAAAGAATTCAGAGAAAAAATACATTAAGATGCTTTTGAATATGAGTAAATAAAGCAGTTTATTCTATTCCTCTCACCAAAGACTAAATAGAAAACTACCATGGGTTAGCTCAAAATTATTCAATTGACTCTAAGGCAGTGGTGATAACTATAAAAAGCATATTTTTCTATAAAAAAAATCTTATGAAATACAAATTTATTTTAACTAAGAATTTGCCAGGTTAGTCTAGTCTCTCAAATAATTAAGCACACTAGACAAAAGTAGCTGCTTACCTGTAGTACTTTACATTTTACTTAGCAAACTAAATTATTATAATTGGATTATGTAAATAATGTAAATAAGGATTTCATCTCTTATGCTTGGAAAAAATAAGGCAAAAAAATTTTTTAAAAGAAACTTTAGAAAATCATAGAAAAAAATAATTATAAATGAGCTTAAAAAACTGATGGCTTAAAGAGCTTAGGCATAATCTAGAGAGGAGTGAAAAATATTTGGTCTATGAAGAACCAGTAACCATATTTAAAGAAATCAGTCTGAAGGCCACAGAGGTAGAATAAAATTTCAAATCTTCTTTTTAAAGAAAAGATGTAGAACACTGCACAATAAAATCCTATTTTCCAAGTAAAAAACAAAAAATAAAAAAAAATGTAGACACACTTCACTAATCAGTATTTTTAAATAAAAATAAAGCACACAAACTACTATTAAATACATAAAATTAAACATGTTTTTTGATTTTATAATGTGGTCAAGGAGAAAGACAAAGGGTAACAATAACACAGACAAGGGGAGAAGAGGGAGGACTACTGCACACGCACTCAGAGACACAAATGGAAAGACAAAAATACACATAAAATGTACATTAGAGATACATGACATTAACATCTTGAGTTGTTTAGAATGCTGTTACCAAAGATGCAAAATAATGGTATTTTTGCTATGAAAAGCCTGAATGTAACACCATGTCATTATTGCCTGCTGCTCCAGTTAAAAACAAAACAAAAAAACAGCAATCCTCAATCATATCCCCTCTACACTCTCATGACAGATACATACTCATCTCTCTCACACACACAGATACACACAACTTATTGTGAGTATGTTAAATATTACTAACAAATAATAATAAGTTACCATTTACTGAACCTCTTATGCTCTCAATACTCATAAAAGTTTTATTACCTCCATTCCGCAAATGAAAAAACTAAAAAAGGTTAAGTGACTTTACCAAGACTGCAGAACTAATAAATGAGGAGGCTGTAATTCAAAGCAACATATGGCTCTGAAGCCCACATTTTAACCATACACAATGCCTTCTTCCAGGGCATCTTCAGCCACCATAATATTTTTTTAAAGACTGGTGTTGTCTTACTGTGCTATCCCTAAGAGTGATGTTTAGGTTCAAACACTTTAAATTTCATGGAAAACATTAACAACTTATACAGTTCTTTTAAAATGCAGATCTTGCTAGCAATAAGGAAGACATTCACTCTTTTTTTCTTTTTATGGTGACATTGATTAACAAAATCCACAAAGTTTCAGGTGTACAATTCAACAGTGAGGATATTAACTCTTAAAAACACTAACAGTACCTGAATATTAATTAACTCAAAATTATACAAAATACCAACAGTCCCCTAATATTCCCAACTTTATTATTTAGCCTTTTAATTATGCTAGGTTCTTTGTGTGGTGTGTGGTATTTAACTCTGGGGAGACAGCAGTTTTTCATAAATACCAAAATCTCTGTAATTCACACTGTGAAGTCACATCCTATATATATTTAATTATACCCGTTCAACTGTCTGTGCTGCAGAAAAAAAAGAAAAGCTAGAGAGAAACATAACTTTAACCAGAGTAAGCATGCAATGGAGACTATAAATCTGCTGTTCCTCTGTCAATCTGAAGTCCCATTCACCTGTCAAATATCCTATAGAGCTAACTTATGATCTAGCTCACCAAAAAAAAGTTACCTATTCTAAAAGTTGGAGGAAAAACTAGCTGTTGCAATTGAAAAACAGTATGTCAGTTAATCAGTTTTTAAAGTGTCTTTCTAAAGAACTTTTTGTAAAGGACTTTTTCAAAGGTAATTTTGACAAGATTTTTACCTTACATGAGAATTTAGTCCCAAAGCCCGCACATAAAAGGTGATTTCACTTTACTCAGCTCTTTAGATCAGAAAAAATTAGGAACCAAATGACTTGTCTTTTACATCAAAATAAGTTAATAATTAATGTATTTTTCATCTTACCTCACACAAATGAGAAAAAATAGAACAGAGATGCTGTAAAGAACCCATGCTAAACACATATGTGGGAGTTATTCCATGACTTACTTTAAAATAAACTAAAAATGTAATAGACGTCTGTCAAGTAATCAAAAGCAACCATTAAAAGTTGGTTCTCAGAAGGAGAAACATACACAGAGTTTTGAGATGTACCATTACTAGAATACAAATAAAGGCAAGGGTGAAAAGAATACTCAACAAAGAGAAAACTTCTAACCCCAGATACTTTGGTCGTATCACTTACCTCTCCAGATATCAATTTCCTTTTCCATTAAAAAAAAAAAAAAAAAAAAAAAAAAACTACTCCATAACCTATGACCATTCAGCATTATTATTTTCCAGTCTCATACCTCTTTATTTCAATTAGAAAAACTAAATAAGAGGAGTCAATTAATCTAGCTTGTTATCTCTAAGGTAGAACTGTCTTTCATATGACCCAACAACAGTTATAAATATTTTTTTTAGAATTTATGAGAAAGATTCTACAGATATCAGTAAGTTCCACATCATCTATTCATGAAATTCTACTTTACACAGTCAACTCACTTTTCCTGGAAATTTAATATCTCACCTAACTAGTACCTGTGTGTCAATAGATCATTTAAAAGCAGGATCCACAAGGAATAAGTGAAAGAATCCATAGAAGACAGAAATTTTAATTAAGAGTTTAATTACAACTCAATTAATCTCATCTCACATACATAAATAGACTCATATGGTACTTCTTCCTGCATTCTCAGTTCATCCTAGATTTAGTGGCCTTTTGTAACAGGAAGTAGTAAAAGACACATTTTCATTACCTGTACCTTCAAAAGAATATGCCTCAGAGGAGCTCTACACCTTATGGTGTACGTAAGTCCTTTTTTTAAATTTGGCAGTCTTAAAGTTTGCTATGTGAGTTAATGTTTTACCATTTCAGACTAGCAAAGGCCCCAATATGAACCCTTGAGTCAAAGATGTTACTGGAGCTGGTGTTGGGATAGTTCTCTCTGGAAAAATGTTCTATGGAAACTTCACCAATTCCCATCCTCAACTTTAGTGATTCTCAGATGTTTGATTATTTGAACATTTCTTTTTCCTTCATTCCATTTTTCTCCCTTTTTACTGATTATCATAAAATCTTTTTAACTATTATAAGTGATCCTTTCCCATTACCATTTTTCACATTTCACTTTACCTCTATTTTTAATCTAATACAAATGTTTTTAATGCATAAATTTTATAATCACTAAAGACCATTAACTTCAGGACATTTTACCTTATAAAATACCACTTATTTTTCTTTAGCTTAAACAAGCCCAGAATCTTTTTCTTTTTTACCTAACCTTAAAATATGTGCTCCAATTCTGATCCTCTTTTATTTCTCTACTCTCAAAATATGAAGATCAACAAAATTCAAGTAAGACTTTAATAATTATTCCCTTGCTTGCTGCATGTTTTCTGGACTAGTTAGATAAGTTATTTAGAACGTGGTTTTGATGACTACAGATACTCTCTCGTAAGCCAGTTAGCTTCATTTCACACAGACAAACTATGTTCTAAAAACAAAGACTAAATCCTGTCAGCTATCTCATGGATCCAGATTTAACCAGATGAGCTATATGACACATTCAGAATACATTCCATCATTGGAACAAACATTCTAGTGACATACCAGGTAGATGTCAGATACTACGTATCTTCTTTGAGCGTACCACTGTGAACTGTTTTAAGTGTTTTAAGAGTGTTGTCTTTAATAAGTGATAAGTTGCTAACTCCTCTTCAACTTATGGTCCATTCACATGGTCTCCCACTTAGTACTTATAAGGTTAGTTTAGATTACCAAGTATACCAATGAACAGAATCTAGCTTTAGATAAACCAGGTAATCAAGATCATTTTCTGTCTTCCGAGATTTTAGAAATTACAACCATCTTGTTGTCATTCACAAGCATACAGTTATTATTTCCACCATCACTTAGACCATTGGGAAAAAAATACAAAATAAAGAGTTTCACAGGATGCCCCCATATCACTGATCACAGCCTATCTCCTAGGACTGCTATTAATATTAGGAATAAATATATTCGCACTTTAAAACCTTTTATTTACAGTGGTTGCAAAACCACCATGCTATACAAACACAGCTTGATTTAGTAAATGAAATGGAAGAGTGAAAGGAACTATGTATTATATGCCAAAAAGAATGCTACTTTTTTTACTCATGTTCTCAAGTAATCCTCAAAACTCTGAGGTATTAGTATTTTTTGTAAACTACAAAAAAAGGAAGAACAAAGAAGTTAAGCAATTTATAGTAAAAGGGACTTTGAAGACAGCCAGACTCCTAGCTCTGTTACTATATGTGACCAGACATTTCTATTTCTAGGTTCAGCAGGTTAGATGTATGTGACTCTAGGCAACTGAACATCTCTGAACCTCAGTTTCTTCATCTGTAAATAACATTTAAATGAGATATTTCATGACAAGTGTTTAATTAAAAACAGTATATGGTAAGCTTACACAGTAACTATTAGCATTGGTCAAAGTCAAACAACTAGTTAAGAAAGTCAGGTTCTGCCTTACAAGTCCATGCTTTCTCTACTTTAATATGCTATACCTGCCAACACACACTTACTATCCACATTATTAATGGGAGAGAAAAAAAAATGATGTAGATGATAGAGGCTCTGTTCATCCCTCTGGCAACCAAATCACAATTATGACAAAAACAAGGAGCAGCAGCAAGGATCTATAGGAACAAGCCATGCAACTAGGGAAAAAATCCAAGAAAGCACCCTGCAATGGCTGAGTGAGACCGAGGCAGCAGCAGTAGCAGCAACAGAAGCCCTTAAAGGGGCTGTGTCCATAAGCAGATTTCCATGATGACAGACCTGCTCGCTCTGAGCACCAGCGCCAATTCGGCTGCACGCAGGGGACACCAGGGTCTTACAGGGAGACATTGCCGGAGTGAGGGCTGAGGCAAGACTCACTCTATACAGAAGTGTTGGCGGTATCCACTGTTCCCTGTTGAACCCTTCCCTCTCCCCATGCACAGACACAGCAGCCATCATAGCCATGACATCATCAAATTGGATAACAGAGGTTGCTCTGCTCAAAGGATTCCCTGAAACTCCATCTCTCCTAACCGCAGCTCCACCCAAGCCACATCCAAAAGTATCCTCAGCGAGTCAGGTACTCCTTGCTGAGACTCACACTGGAGGCAGCCTCAGTTTCTAGTGTGGCCTTATGAGACAACTATTGTTAACTGATTGCTTGTTAACTCTTAACAGGTGGCCCAGGAGGGGTAGAGGCTTGGGCCAAGTTTGGCCTGCAGCTAAACCCCTCTCAGGACCGTGCCACTATACACCTACTTCACAAATCCACACTAAGAAGACCGGGAGACTGAGGAGCTTTGCTTAGTACATAGAAACAGACATGCAAAGGCAGCCAAAATGGGAAGGCGAAGAAGCAGAAACCATATGAGAGAACAGAACAGAGATCCAGATATAATGGAGTCAAGTAATCTAACAGATGCAGTGTTCAAAACACTGGTTATAAAGATGTTCAATGAACTTTTGGGAAGTATAGATAAATTCAGTGAGAACTTCAACAAAGAGATAAAAAACATAAAAATAGAAATAGAAATCATAAAAGGGAACCAGTCTGAAATGAAGAACACATTATTTGAGATGAGAAGTATATTAAATGGAATAAACAAAGGAATAAACGAAGTGAGTAAAGAAAAGGATCAAATGCCCTATCTAGAGGATGGGAAAGCCAAGGACACTCAATCACAATGGCAAGAAAAAGATGCCAAGACTCTCAAAATAATTTAAGGAGCATATGGGACACTATTAAGGGTCCAAATATCCACCTGATCGGTGTATCTGAAGAAAATCAAGATGTTGGACAGCTGTTTGAAGAAATAATGATGGAAAACTTCCCTAACCTGATGAAGGAAAAATGGACATAAAACTTCAGGAAGCTCAGAGAATTCCCCAAACCAGGGATCCAAAGAGGCCCACACCCAGACACATCATAATTAAAATGCCAAAGTTTAAATACAAAGAAAGAATATTAAAAGCAGCAAGAGAAAAACAGATAGTTACCTATAAGGGAATACCCATAAGACTGGTAGCTGATTTCTCAAAAGAAACTATGCAGAACAGAAGGGCTTGGTAAAAAAGTATTATACAAGATGAAGACCCAGGATCTACAACCAAGAATACTTTATCCAGCGAAGCTATAATTTAAAGTTGAAAGACAGATAAAAGGCTTCCCAGACAAAAATAAGCTAAAGGAATTTATTACCACCAAGCCAGTATTACAGGAAATGTTGGAGGGACTTCTTTAAGAAGAAAAAACATGTATCAAAAACAGGAATAAAGAATGGTAACAACTACATTCTGATCGATAAGTACCTTAAATGAAAAAGAATTAAATGCTCCACCCAAAAAAAAACCAGAGTGGCTAAAAGGATAAAAAAAAGAAGACTCTTACATGCAAAAAGGAAGGAGATGGAAAAAGATATTGCTTTGATGGACCTAGAAGGTGTTTAAGTCAGACAGAGAAAGATAAACACTATGTGATTTCACTTATATGCAGAATCTAAGGAATAAAAAGAACAAACACCAAAAACAGACTCACAAATATAGTGGACAATTTGGTGATGGACAGAGAGAAGGGAGGTTTGCGGCGGGGCTGGGAGAATGGGGTGAAGGGTTAAAGAAGTACAAATTAGTAGCTGATGGATGGTCACGGAGTGGGGAGCACAGCATAGGGAATGTAGTTAGCATTAATACATTGGCTAGGTGGAGGGAGGGTGCAATTTGAGGGGATCGTTTTATGAACTATATAGATGTCTAACCAATGTACTATATACTTGAAACTAAATTTAAAAGATTAAAAAAAAAAATCCATCCTTGAAAAATGACTGAGATGGGAAACTGGTGTTACCTAAATGAGATAACTATTAAGGGTTAACTCAACCAACAACTATTTTAGTTCTAATATCTATTAAACAAAAGCAAGTAGAAAACTCTTCAGAAGATACTGTTCAGACATTCAGGCTAATAGAGCTTTGTTTAGATTACTATAAAACTACTTTCCTATGTAGAAATGTACCCTATTTATCTCAAATCAATTATAAATTAAAATTTCAATTACTAGAGGTACTCCAAATAAAGCTTCCTGGTTGGCCTGGACAAAGAAATTGGACCTCTTACTACATAATCTGAACATTGCTTCAAATTGAAGACTCTGAAAATTATTTTCAAAATAAATTACTAATTAATATTTTTTATTTATAACTGTACTACTTATAAATTGAAGAAACCAAATAGTGTCATACTTAACCTACCCAAACTCCTGACCAAAAACAAGATTTGTTGTTCTAACAATGTTCAAAACTCTTACTTAACCATCTCGCACTCACCTGATCTATTCACCTGATTTAATGGTGGATATGGCAAATGAGGACAGTAGCAAATTAAATTTTCCATAACAATTATTAATAAAAGGCTTACTATTTCAAACAACTTCCAGGAACTGATTTACCTTTTCTTAAAAAAAAAAAAAATGGTTGCTAAACCAGAATGGGATGCCCACACACATGTATTTTGGCAACTGTAGCCTATTCAACAATGCAACAATCCTGAGAAAAGGCCACTTATATTCCAATGAAACAAAATTGATGCACCTTTCTGAAGAGGCTGAGTTCTAACCAAAGGTAGAGCATTTTAACTATGTAATCGCCCTTCAAAAGACAATCAAATCAGAACACCTTCACTTTAGCAATAAAGCCTTTAGAAGTTAGTTTTCATTTTGCAGTACTCTTAATGTTCCTGCATTTTATATTTTTAAAAAATGCTAACTTCTGACTCATAGATCTAAAATAGTCATTACATACACAAATGTTCTACTCACTTAGTTCAGATTCATGTGTACGAAACACTGGTCTCTGTTTCTAGGTTTACCACAACATACCCATTCATTTTGCACTAATATAAGCACTAAATATAGCTCTAAGCTACTGATGATTAAAAGTAGTTAATTATGTTAGTGATTCATACCTCCTATGTCCAGATACCAAGATCCAATGATGTTCTGTCAGATCTATAGAAAGAGGAAACAATAAACACCTGTCACTAAAGCTTTCCAAACTGGGAAGCCACTGTCAATCCAATTCACTTACTCCCACCCCTATCCCAAAAAGAGGTCATAACAGTGATCAGGCCCTAAATTTGTTAAGGGAATGGGAAGAAGGAAACCCTATAAAGAGTAGCCACCTAAGAAGTGGAGGAAATAGTCCACACTTACTATGAGAGTCAAAGTGACAGGCCTTAGGGAAGTCAGAAGTCACTTTTCTCCTCTGGGCCTCACTTAGTCTATCTGTAAAATGCGGTGACTGGCAAGGAGGTCTACGTACTACTACCCCCTGGCTAAGAGCGAACTCAAGATTCCTTCAGTCAGCACCCCCAGAAAGCCATCAAGAGCCCTGCCAATATCCCCTACCTTCAACCACACCATCTCTTGGACTTTATAAAAGGGCTGAAGCACCATCCGTGTCCCAAGCCCCAATACACACTCGCTCTCTCCCCAAGCAGCGTGTCCAAACCAGGCCTTCACGCCCACAACGTGGATCTCTCCTTCTCGCCTCACCTGTCCCAGACATTCCGTGGTCTTGGAATTCCCCTCCACATCCCACACACACACCTTCCCCGAGAAGTGATGCCCAATTCTGGCCCGGGGAGGCCGACCATAAGCTCACCTGGTACCCGCCACCCTCTACTATGCCATTCTCCTCCTCCAGCCTCCCCCATCGCCGCCACCCACCCACTCCACGCCCCTCTCACTCTATCCCCCGGCGCCCCGAGAATGCCGGGGCCACTCACCCGCCGCCGCCGCGCCGTCTCCCCGGCGGCCTCCCTGCCGGAGCACCCCAGGAGCCACAGGGGGCCGGGGCCGCGGCCCGCCGCTGTCGCCACCGCCTTGCCTCAGCCCAGCCCCATCGCCCTCGACCGGCGCCGGCGGCCGCGGGTCGCTCGGGCTCGAGGCGCCGCCGCCGCCGCCGCCGCCGCCGCCGCTGCCGCGCGCTGCGGACCGGGGTGAGGGGAGGGAGGCGCTGCGGCGAGGCCCGGGTCGAGCCCGGCGCAGAGACGTCCGCGCTCTCCTCCGCGTCCGCGGCGTGCACCCCGGGCAGAGCGAGAACAAGGGAGGGCGGCAGGGGAAGGCGAGCAGCGGAGAGGGGCGGTCTGCACTCCGAAACGGCCACCCCGCGCCAGCGACGTAGCGAGCCCCCCCTCCGCTGCGCGGCGGCGCCCAGACCCAGCTGCGGGGAGAGCCGGCGGGCGGGGGAGCGCGCCGCGAGCTCGGGACTCCCGCGCCGGATATGAGGTCACGTGATTGCCTCATTCCAGCTCCGAGGGCGGAGGGGCGCAGAGGGGAAGACGGGAGGGGGGACTGGCGGAGGTGGGCGGGGCGACGGGGCAGGCCCCGCCCACCCCTCGACTTTTTAGCCCCCCGAGCGAGCGAAGAAAAGAAAGCGTAGGGGAAGGCACTCATAAAGAGCTAGGTGTTGGGGAGGGGGTTACTAGCAGAGGACGGCTTTTTATTTTTGGCGGGAAGAGGTGGCATTTGTCACCCCGTCAGTGCAAAGACAAGATCATAGTCCAAATCCCCGTTTTATGAACAGGGAAACTGAGGTCCAGTGAGGAGCCCAAACTAGAATAGCCCGGAGTCAAAGCCATGGAGGAACCTTGTGCTAGAACCATGGAAAGGAAACAAGATCCTAGCTCCTAATCCAGGTTTCTTTCGTTACTCAACGGTAACCCCGCCCCCCGCACCTCTCCCCGCCATACCCCGCCGCTGCCCTCCAAAAACAAACACAAACGTACTATAATTCGCATCTGACAACTGGCTCAACGCGCCCTGCCTGGGGCAGAGCGCTGGGAGGCGTATCAAGTAAAGCTCACTCCACCGCCCCCAGCGGGAAGGAGTTTCCTCCGACAGTGCTGGATGCAAATTAAATACTTCCCTCCGCAGATTTATCTTCGGGCCGGCCCCGGCCGGATATACAAATCGCGGGTTTGGTTTTCGCGGCATCCTTTCTGCAACGCGAGTGCGCGCTCAGCCACCTGCTGCCTATAGCTCCCGCCATCTGTCCGCACTGAATCTACCTCGCCCGCGCCCTAGAGACCCCGCCATCAGTGTTATTGTTATTCCACTTTGCCGCTAACAGAACTCTTAGCTGCTTGAGCATAAGAAAAGAAGAGGACACTCGGGTTGGCCCCTTTTGAGCAAAAGAAAGGAAGGGGACGCTCGGGTTGACCCCTTTTCCGCGGCACCTGGGGACGCCTCCCTGGAGGCAGAGAGCATTCATGCTCTGGTTCTTAGCACATGAAGACTTCCGGGGGCTACCACCTCTGGTCCGCGACACATGACACCTCATCTGCGGCGACATACGGCCCCCGAGTGTACAACCCGATGGGAGACAGGAAAACGCTGCTCCTGCACCCGCCAAGTTGTGTAGAGCTAGACAATTTCCCTGCACACCGCGTGGCGTCGTAGACAGCGCACTAGATAAGGATGAATCCACAGCTCTCTTCCCAACACCTGGACTCAGTCTCACCATTTGTTTGTTTCAAACCTCACTAATGTTCAATTGATTAAATGAGGTAAAGTGTGTAAAAGTGTTGGGCAAACTGTAGGAATTTGTCTTGGTTGGGTTGAATCCATAAAACCTCCTCCTCCACCACGCCCAGATTCTTGGCTCCTGGCTGTTACCCCTCAGGCTTTAAACAAGCTCAAGTTTCTCAAGTCCTAAAAACAAAACTATCAAGCCAACCCTCCACTCCAAGTGCCTTCTCCAGTTAGTTTCCAAGTGTTGCTCTTCTTCATGGAGGCCTCTTAAACAGTAATCTTCCCTGCTGTCTCTACTTTCTCATTTCTCAACACTTGGCAGTCTGGCCTCTTCTCCACACACGTGCACCATTCTTTCATGGAGCTCAGACTAGAGTAACCCATGACCTTCAGACCTTATCTCTCTGCTTCATTTGACATCTCAGATGACTCTCACCTTCTGGTATCTCAAAACTACCTTGGTTTTCAAAAGAGTATACTCTCCCAGTTCTCACAGCTCAGTAAATAAGTCCTCTGCCTCCTTTGATGGCATCCTTAAGTAAAACCAACTGTGAATTCTGCACCTTAAATATAAGACTAAGCCCACAGCTCTTCTCACTCCACTCTCTTGGGAGACAACCTCTATCCTCACAGTTTCAACTACCAAATCAGTGATCTCCAGTTCAGACTTCTTCCATAAAAGTTAGATCCAAATATCCAACTGCCTGCTGGACAGTTGGACCTAGATATCACAGGGGCACCCCCAACTCAGCATGTCCAAAACTGAACTCATTCTTTCATAGCAGCCTCTTCCTCAACTGTTGGCACCACCATCCACAGAATTAGAAAGTTAAGAATGAGTGAGTCATACTGGATTCAACTTTTTGCCTTATTTGATCACTCAGTCCTATCTATTCCACCTCCTTAATAAGCTTCAAATCTTTACCTCCATTCACACTGGAATGCATTCTAACCTTCCTTTTCAGTTTGAACTGTTGCAGCAAGCTCCTAACACTGTTTCAAACAAACTCATTCTTTACTCAGCCTCTGGAATGAATTGTCTAAAATGTGCTCCTATTTAAAATCCTGCAGAGGTTCCTATGGCTTCTGGCTGCATGTGAACCTCCAAGGCATCCAGCATCAACCTGTCAATGGGCTCAGGCTCCTAAAGGGCCATGAAGAGCCCCAGACTTCAAGAAGCAGCCCAAATCGCCAGTGTAAGCCAACACACACTGAGGCAAGAAAAGACTATAGGAAGAAAAAGAGCAATTGGATATTTCCAAAAATTTCCTACTGCAGATGTTTTGGGTATGGAAAGAAGAGAATTTGGACACTGATGAGAGGAGATGCTGAGTCACTGGGAAAAGACTATAGGAAGAAAAAGAGCAATTGGATATTTCCAAAAATTTCCTACTACAGATGTTTTGGGTATGGAAAGAAGAGAATTTGGACACTGATGAGAGGAGATGCTGAGTCACTGGGAAAAGCCTGAGCATGTTTATAGGCTGTGGGAAAAGATGGAGCCAGAAAAGATAGATACCAGAAACCAGAAAAAGATAGAGAGTGGAGCAAGTCCTGAGAAGTTCTGGAAGGCTTACAGATTCTCTGCTCATGATGATTCTAGGCCAGGTTGCTGTTCATGCTCAGCCCAGCCCTTCACTCCTCTGATCCTATTCACTCTTTAAGACCCAACTCATGATTACAGCCCTCCCAGTTAATAGATAACAAATAAATAACAGCTCTCTCATAAAGCTCTAACTTAACTTTACACAAAGACTATTTCACACTTCCTCCATCCTCAAAACCCCCATCCTTGCAGGACTTCCCCCTCTCCCCATTATCTTACCTCCTATTTCACTGAAAAAATGCAGATGATCAAGAGGAAACACCCATAAATCTACACATTAACCCACACCTGCATCCAATGTCTCTCCCTTACTCCAGTTTTTGCAGAGGAGCAATGACTCCTGAGAGCTAACCCTTTAGAAGTACTGTCCTGGGCCTCCTAAAGGTCACAGCTTTTGCCAACGCCAGTGAACACTTTTCAGGCTTTATCTTTCTAGTTCTCTCAGCAGCACTTAGCTCCCATTCTTGAAACCCTTTTCTCTTAGTTTTGATAACTCTTTTTTGAAATTCTTCCTCCTATTTTTTAACTTCTCAACCCATTGTGGGTGTTTTCTTTGTCCTCTAAATGGTACTGTTCCTCAGGGCTCAATCCAGGGCCCATTTTTCTCTCTACACCAGTTTTATTGTTTTATTTTTTAAATTTGTCATCTATCAATTTTATGAGTTCTGGATGAGATTCAGGGGGTCTGTAAATTCCTTAAATTTATTTGTAAATACTTTTAAAGAAAGAGATATAGCTTTCATCAGCTTCTCAAAGGTGTCTTAGACCCAAAAAAAGGATAAGAACACTGATTCACATTTGTTCCCTCAGCTGACCTTATCTCCCATGATTGAAGCTAACATCTACATGGACATTAATAACTCTCTACCATAACCCAGAGCCCAGGTCTCTCTTCAGTCCTTGGGCCATACCTCCCTGTCGCTTTCACATGAGTATGCTTCACTGCTACTTCATAAATTCACTGACCCAAAACTTAATTCTTGCCCTACTTCTCCAAAGCAGCTTCTTTCTCAAGCTTCTCAACTTTTATAAAAGACACTGTCACCCATCTACCGACTCAAGCCAAAAACCTGGGAATCATTTTTTCCAATTAACAACTAAACTCATTTCAAATTCTTCTACATCTCCCCATCTCCACTGCTACTAGAATAATCCAAGCCACCTCCATTTTTTACCTGGGACTACTGCCTTAGTCCCCACCTTTCACCCTTTCCCCTTTCCAGTCCATTATCACACAGCAGCCAGAGTGCATTACTGAGTGTGACTTGGAGCACAGCTCTTAATGAAGGCTTTCAAGTGCTTCCCATTCCACTGAGAATAAAATGTGAACTTCTTTGACCTATAAGGTCCAGCGTTGGATGTGGCCTGCCCACCCTTCCCCTTTACTGGCACTCCTCCACTCTCACCTTCCTCCCACGTAGATCTTCTTCCTTGCCTCACCTCATTCCAACCACAGTAGACTTTCTTTCAGTTCCTCAAATACACCAAGTTCTTTCCTGCCTTGGTGTCTTTGTGAAACCCTTTTTTCTCTTCCCTTTTTTCCTTGCCTGGCTAACTCTTACAAATTTCAGCTCTTGGCTTAAATGCTTGTGCACCAGTTCTTTAAGAAGGTCTTCCCCAGACACTCATCCTTTATTTACTGATGACTTCCATTTATTTTCTTTATAACGATTATTACAATTTTAATCACCTGTGAGTTTATGTATGTATTTAACACCTTTCACTCCCACCAGACTTCAAGTTCTGAAAAGATGGTAACCAGCTGCAGCTCCAGAGTTTTTGTAGAAGGGGCTTAAAAGTAGAAATCTTTTGAGAAAAGGAAATGAGTGTTTGTCTTGAGACTGTGTCTGCATGGCACTTTATTAAGATTAAAAAATTATCAGTTGTCCATTTTGTAAATGGGGATAGGACTTTTGGAATTATGGGGAAGGGCACATAAAGCATTCCCCACCTCCCTACCGCCCCTCCCCCACCACAGGTCATCTGACAGAGACTGAGTTAATATGATATATCACTATAGACCCAGGACTAGATGAAACCTGGCATGCTTTAGACCAGGGGAACTGGGCCACACAATAGGAAGTGAGCAGAGGGGAGTGAGTGAAGCTTCATCTGTATTTGCAGCTACTCCCCAGTGTTAGCATCACTGTCTCAGCTCCACCTCCAATTATCAGGTATTAGATTCTCATAGGAGCATGGGTCCCTGGTGTCAAAAATGCTGGGGACCACTGCTTTGACCTTCAAATCTTTATAGTCTGATGAATGAATAAATGAATAAATGAATTTACACTCTCAAACATCATCTCCTTCAAATGCTTTTCTTGACTCCCAGGCTGAAAATCCTTCTTCTGTGCATCTTTTACACTGTATTTACAACCTTGAATAGTGTCTTTTTATTGACACCATTTAGTGTTTGTGTTCTCCCTTAGTCTACATCATAGTCATTGTTTTTTCCTACAATTCTGAATATTTTCATATGTTATTTGATCACCACAACAATGCCAATACTAAAAGTAGCAGTTATTTTTATCTATATTTTTATAGATAAAGAAACTGAGGAAACTTTACAAGTATTAAGTCATTAAATCTTCAGAATAATCCTAGGAAGGAGGTACTATTATTATCTCTATGTTTCCAGATAAAACTAAGGAAAGCTTAAAATTTCATCTTATGGAATAGAAAAAGATGTTAAATGACTCACTCAATGTCACAGAGCTAGTAAACAACAGCAAAACCAGGATTTAAGCCCAGGCGAATTGGCACCCAGAGGCTAAGTTTCTCATGAGTAAGGACCTAATTCACACATCTCTGGATCCTCAGCCCCTAGCAGAGGACCTGGCACATGATGGTGCTCAGTAATAAATGTATCAAGTAAGTGAATAACAAATGATAATTGATTTTCGCAACCACTATGTCAGACTAGCAATAGAATGGTTATGATTCTTATCTTAAAAGACAAAAAATGAGGTTCACAACTTCACAAGAGGAAGTGACTTGTCTAACTGTCCTTTTGAATGACTCCAGCCCTCTTTTGTATTTCTTCTACTGCTTCCATAAAAGGTTAGAGGACATGTGTTTAGATTAGAAAAACTTCACCTTAAAAAAGGATTAAAAAATACCACGGCACTCACTGCCTTTGCAAGAAAAAGCGGCCATTAAAAGTACTTTGATTATGTTTGTCTTTCATTTAGCTCTTTCTAAGCCATTGCCATTCTGTCCCTATTTAGCTTGAACCATGAAGGTTCCCCCACCCCAGTATATTGAGACAGGAACAGCCAGCAGAGCTGTGAATCAGATGTCTAGAAATCAGAATCCAGGAGCCAACACTGAGTAGTTAATGTTGCTAAGTAGTGTAATTTTTTTTTTTTTTTTTTTTTTTGGTCTCTACCACAAAGCAATACCCAGCAATCCAGCATTCTTCTCAGGCTGTGATGCCCTAGGATATGCCACTGATTATTGTTTACCAACTCACTATTTAGGACATAGAGTTCCTGCTGGAGGAGTACTCACCATTCGCATGTAGCCAGTCATGTGCTAGTAAACACGTCCTCCAAGAGGAAGGTAGCACCTGCCAATTTCATGGTGTAAATACTCCCGCCACAACCAACTTCAAGCTACCAACACCTTAAGCTGCTCATAGAATTCCTGAAAATTTAGCAATCTGTTCTAATGAGCCAGGCTCCAGCACATTGCTACTTGTGGTAACTCCTCATGTGGATGGGAAGAGGAGAAACACAAGCAGCCCCTTAACTGATAGTTTAGGGGCAAGGCCTGAATCAGGCTATTACAGGGAATTTCCCTGTGTTTACATGTAATAATTTCACCTCTGATGAGTAAAGAAAGGTTGTATTGGACATGGGAAAATGAGGTTTAAGACTTAGCCTTTTTAGAAGTGAAGTATTTATCTCTTTAAACTTCAATTTCAGTGAGAATAAACTTACCCACCTCACAAAATAATTGATTATCTAACAAACACTTATACAACACTTTATCTGTGAGGAACTGTTTAATACTTTACAAATTTACTTATTTAATCTTTACAACAACACTGTGGGGTACATACTATTATCAATCTAGAGATGAAAAGACCAAATCACAGAGAAATTAACTAACTTCTCTAAGGTTACACAGCTAGATAGTAATAGAGCCAGAGTCTATGCTTTTAACCTGTAAGAACTCAAGTCAAAGCTAGCTGCCTGTTTTTATAGTTTTATTGGAACACAGCAAGCTCATATTTACATATTACCATGGCTGCTTTTGTGTAACAACAGCAAAATTGAGTAGTTGTGACAGAGACCGTGCATGACCTACAAAGCCCAAAATGTTTACTGTCTGGTTCTTCACAGAAAAAGTTGGCTGACCCCTGCCCTATGGCATCCTGCCTGTTTGTATAGGGTGAGAAAAGAGTTCTTATTAGGAGCCTGGTAGTCCTCAGATTCAGGCTGGCTCTGAAGTTGTACTCTGGGCCAATAATACAAGTAAAAAATAATGTCACAGTTTGTATCTGTACCCTAACATTTGTACTATAACAATTGTGTGAGTAAACTAGCATTAAAGTATAAATTTCAATAACAAATGATCCATAAAATTGTGTATTAACAGAAACATATATGTGACTTCATAGGATCCCAACATCTCAGGGTTGGAATTAATCAGATTGTTCATCCCAACTCTACCTCTCCACTTGGGGATACCATATTGGGTTTCTGAAGTTAATGCTGTAAATCTCTTATGATCATCCTTTGAGTCCTACAAGATGATTTCACTATGTAAACATGGCCTTTTGCACAGCAGAGCAAGTATATCTCTTTTATGGGGCTCAGGAATCAGGTTCACATCTCCACACATGTCATCTGTCTCCTAAGTAGCTCCACCACATAGCTGTTTTGATGCCAAGCAGAGATGCTCCTCAAAACCTACCATTCACTGGCCTCCCATATAGTCTTTAAAACTTCCCCTGACCTTTGCAGCTACTTCCTGTGAGCTTCTCAGGGACTGCTAGTCACTTGTGACCTATTTTCAGATCTGGCAGTTCTGGCTTCGAGAACGAATGATGAACAAGCCCAGCTACAGGTGGTCCAATGTTTCCTTTGCACTCCTGGCAACAAAAAAGAATGGTTCAGTGAAAGGATTGTAGGTCTGACCAGCTCCTGATTACCTCATTCAGGTCAGTAGATTTTCATTGCACTGTAAACCACTTGTTAATATCTCAAATCGCCAGAAGGCTGTTTGTTATCTTCTTGTTTGCCAAAGATAGTTGCTTCCTTATAATAATAATGAAAAAAAAAAACCCATTTGCTTTTTTTTCCCTCAAAGCAAAGATGCTTCACCAGATTAGTAAATGAAGGCAGTACTGGTTGAGCTCCCACGTGGAAGTCCTATTGCCAAAGAATTTTCTTTATAAACATTTCAACAGTGAGTTAATCCAAAGTATGCCTCCACCATGTGGTTACCTGTAATCCAATCTAGTCTAGGAATAAGAGTCCAAACTGCTTGCAATTCCGCAAATTCCACAACAGCAGCTGGCACAGAATGAAAGAGAACAAGATTTCAAGGTGGAGACCACTAGAAACACCTTGCTATTCCCATGTTGTTCTTTGTCATTACACTCCTTAAATCCACTTAAATAGCTTAAATAGCTCATATCACCAGCAAAGACAACCAAAGCGAAACCCCTTAAAGTTCCCTTTATAATTTGTTAAGCTTATGTGATTTCTTTAGTGTATCTTTAAATAAATCTGTAAACTTAGTTTTATGTTTTAAATAGACATGAATTTAAAGAAGACTCAGGACCCTAAAGATCTCAGCTGTTTCTTCAAGGGATACCTAATAGCTTTTTTGCATTCCTGAAATACTTGATTTTATCTTTTCATTAGAAATTATGTGTTCCTACAAATAAAAATCATGCCCAGCTCCACCCTCCTCCTTAACTATTCAAATACTCACAGACAAATGATAAGCTTCAAGAGAGAAAGAGTTGTATTCACCGTTTTTATCTTGTAGAACATGTGACCACGGCAGCGGTGATCAATCATCGTTATTGATGATATGTAACCTTCAAGAAGTCAGAAACTTTCTGGATGTTGTTCATTTCTATAACCTCAGCAACTAGAACAAAAACCACCAGATGGTAGCCTCTTAGTAAATGTTGAAAAATTAGCCTATTGCTATAATAAATGTAGGAGAAAGGAGTTTAGAATTTTTAACATTTTTCTCAGTAAATTTGGCCTGCTTTGTAAGAGCCAGGGATCAATCAGAATAGAATCAAAGTAGCATCAGTAGGAGATATAGACATTTATTGTAAGGAACCAGCCTATACGATTCAGGGACTAGCTAGGCAAGGCTGAAATCTGCAAGGTACATTCTCATGAAGGGCAGACTAGAAATCTTGGATGAAATTTCTCCTTTCGAGAAGCCTCAGCTCTACTCTTAAGGCCTTTCAAATGATTGAATTAAGCCCAACTACATATCTAGGATAATATCCCTTACTTAAAAGTCAAGTGATTATGGAATTTAATTCTATCTACAAAATACCTTTATAGCAACAACCAAATTAGTGTTTGATTGAAGAACTGGAGCTATAGCCTAGCCAAGGTGACAAAAAAAAAAAATCACATTCTTCACTTACCTATCTTGGAACTTTGGAGGTGACTCCTTCCATATATTTATATTTATTTTATTTTCTTATTTTTTATAAGAAGAGCTAATTTAAAAATATTTCTTTATGTTTCAAGTTTCTTTAGAAATGTTCACATCCTCTGCCCTAGATATTTTAATTATAGAACTCTAATAACATAACCTATGCACCTAGGAAAGAATTAACATTTATACATTGCAAATGAGAAACCCAAACATGAGTGATTTGTCCAAGGTCACATAGCTGGTTAAGTTGTACCAGGGTATCCCTCCAAAGTCACTATTGCCCTATTCAAAAATTTGAAACAGAGAAAATGTTTATACAGAGATAGTCACTTCAATATCTTTTATAATGGAGAAAAATGGAGAAGGAAAAAACCTAAAGCTCCAAAGACAGAAAAATTAGAATGTGACTTATAACATATTCACATGATGATATATTGTGTAAAATTTTAATAGTATATTCGCAAAGGACTGAAATAATAAAGATTAGAGTAGAAATAAATTGAATAGAGAATATAAAAGCATTAGAGAAAATACATGTAACCAAAACTTAATTTTTGGAAAATTCTGACAGCATTGACAAACCTTTAGCAAGTGACCAAGAGTGAAAGACAGACTCAAATTACTAAAATCAAAAATGAAAGAGAGGACTACTAAGATCATTACTGACCTTACAGAAAAAAAAATTGTAAAGGAATACTGTGAATAATTGTTTGCCAATGAATTAGATACCTAGACAAAATAGATATATTCTTAGAAAGATACAAACTATCAAAACTGACATAAGCAGAAATAAAAATCTAAATAGACCTATAACAAGTCAAGATTGAATTAACAATGAAAAAACACTCCCCACAAAGAAAAGCCTAGGATCAGATGACTTGACTGATTAATTCTACAAACATGTAAAGAAGAAAATCAATTCTTCACAAACTCTTCCACAAAGTAAAATAAAAGGGAACAATTTTCAAATCATCCTGTGAAACCAGTTTTAACCTGACAATCAAAACAAAGCATTGCAAGAAATGAAAAATACTAGATTCTGTTATGATTCTAGACACAAGTATTCTTAACTAACTAACAGCAAACCAAGTTCTGTTACATGGGATTTTGCACCATGACCAAGTGGGATTTATCTCAAGAATGTAAAGGTTGATTTTGAATATTAAAATCAATAAATGTAATATATCATGTCACTAGAATAAAAGAAGAAAACCACATGATCATTTGACAAAATTCAGTACACTTTCATGACAAAAACATTCATGGCAAAATTCATAGCAGCATTATTTATAATAACCAAAAATTGGAAATCATCCAAATATCCATCATCTGATGAATGAATAAACAACGTGTAGTATATCAACACAGTGGAATATCATTTGGCAATTCAAAAATGAAATATTGATACATGTTACAAAATAGATAAACCTTGAAATCATTATAGAAAAGAAGTCAGTTACAAAGGCTACATCTTGTATGATTCTGTTTACATTAAATGTCCAGAATAGGCAAATCTGTAGAGACAGAAAGTAGTTTAGTGTTTGTCGGGGATAGGGCATGAGGGGAGGGGATGAAGAGTAAGTAAATAACTGGTAATAAATACAGGATTTCTTTTTTTGGAGTTATGAAAATATTCTAAAATTAGCGATGATGGTTGTATAACTCCATAAATATGCTATAAACCACTAACTTGTATACTTTAAAAAGGCGATTTTTATGATATGTGGCTAATATCTCAATAAAGTTGTTATTTTTTAAAATAGTATATTTACAAAAAGTTTTAAATAACATAAAGCAGCTAAGCTATTGTTCAGTTGTGCCTTAACTAAAACCTTATATTCCTCCAGGTACCATAATTCAATTCTTCATCAGATTAAACCACCAGAAGTCTCCAAATGGAATCATATTAATCTGGTACATCATGGAATTGCCCTAACAGTGTTTTATCTAAACATTTTTCCTATAGTTCTTATGTGAGTTGCTTTAACAAATAGCCATATGAAGCTTACTTCTGCACTTTTTGCACAAATATTGAAAATATTGTCTATCCCATCATCACATCATTCATTATTCCCTGTATTATAAAATACTTTATGAAAATTTTATGTTGTAATTTATTTTAGGAAAAGCAATGCCCCTTAGGAATTGTCCTTTCTGATAATCAAAACTATAGAACTGATTGTAATTTCTTTTTGGCCTTGAAGAAAGCTCAGTTGAGCCAAAGCAATTATGTTAATTGAAATGATTTTAGCATCTTCATATAATGATTTTTCTTTCTGGTTTTCTTCTTCTATTCATAATGTGCTATTTAAGGGCATACAATTTGGGGGTAAGTCATCCCAAATTCTAATATTTATTTGAAGAATGGGTTCAGAATTTTGGACTGAGGTTCAATATTTAATTGTACCTCATATTAAATTAAATCAAGTTTTCTCTACACTGGCAGTATTGACATTTTGAGCTAATTCTTTGTGTGGGGATGGGGGAGACCTTTTTTGTGCATTGTAGGATATTTAGCAGCATCTTGGCCTCCACTCACTAGATACCAGTAGTAGCAGTTTCCCAGTTTAACAACCCATAATGTATTCAGACATTGCCAAATGTCCCCTGGAGGACAAAATTTCCCCTGATTGAGAACTACTTCATTAAACCATCACTGAGAAACTGACCTTCACCATTCTTTCCAATAACTCTAAAATTTATCACGCTAGACAGGTGGATGGATAGATGAATGGATAAATAGATAGATAAATAGATTCATATTTTACTTACTTGAGATTAATCAAGGACATCTCTACATTTGGTGTCAGTCCCTGAAGCAGAGATATTACCATGTAGATTTTCTCATTTTATAAGAAAAGAATTCTCTGATCTATTATTTCATTTAAGCCTAACAATTCATTAAAAACAAAATTATTATTATTTCAATTTTTAGATGAGGAAACTAAGGGCCATGGAGTAAAAACGATCAACTTTGGGGCTAAACCCCAAATCCAGTGCTGCTCCTCTCCCTCCCCCTCATATATAACCATGTAACCTTCCTAGGTCGATAAATGTTAGAGATGGACTCCAGTAATGCTAAAGGTGGTCTTCTAAAGTGCTAGCACCTAAAACAATATTTAATTTAGTCAATACCTAAAAAATGGATTACCACTTTCCAGATTGCAACATATTCTAATCTAATTAAAGCTCACAATTTTTCATTAAAGCTAGTTTCCTTTTTACAGGGAATGCAGGGAATAAAGGAATGAGTTAGACACTACTAGGAAACAATCAATCAAATCCAGAAGTGGGGACGTTCTACAAGACAACTAGTCTGAACTCTTTCAGAAAGCCGGTATCTTGAAAATAGAAAACCAGAAAACAAAACAGAGGGACTATTTTAGAAGAAAATAGACCAATAAAACAGCACTATCAAATTCGATGTGGGAGTCTTGATTGGAATCCTGGTAATATGTAAAAGGAATTCTTAGAACAAAGGGCATTTTTAATTTAGACTGGATATGAGAATGTAGAATCAATTCTAGTTTTCTTAGATGTGATAATGGTGTTGTGATATCATAGGAGAGTGTTCTTATTCCTAAGAGATACTTGCAGAAAGTATTTGGAATAAAGTGCCACAATATCTGCAACTTTCAAATGGGTCAACAGTAAAACAGCAAAAATAGGTAGATAGATGCACAGACAGTTGCATAGATACCTAGATATCATAATAAATAGTAAAATATTTAATAAGTAGTAAAATATTAACTTTAAAAATGTTTAAATAAAAAATGTACAGAAGTTTTTGTACTAGTCTTTCAATTTCTCTGACTGTATGAAATATTTTCATAGCGGAAAGTTGAGGGGACATTAACACCAATCTTTAAAGAGTAACCCACAGTAACCCATGGCTGGAGGGTCCATGGTTATGCTTCAAAGACCCTATGAACTCCTTATAGCTGTGAGCAACATCTTGTGTGTAGATGTAGCTTTGTCTTTCTATGGAGAGAGGTTCTGTAGCTCTCGTCCAATTTTTTTAAAGTGGTCCCATGACTCCAGGAAAGCCTGAAGCTTTGAGGTTTGTCTGGAGATTTTAAATCTGGTAGCTGCAGATGTGGGAGATTTTAGGATTTCAAGATATTTCTTTGCAGTTCAAATCACATGTTGGAGATGGCTGCATAAAGTCATAGGATCTTAGAAATGAAAGGAGCCTTGAGAATGATCTAATTCAGCCCTGGAGACAAAAACTCTGAAATAGGCCTTGTCTAAGGTCAAGCAATACTTAGTGGTAGAGGGAGAAGCAAAATCCAGGTCTGCTTATTCAAACAACCAACATCGTTTGTCAATCACTTGACTTCTTCCAATTTTCATGTAGACTCATAAAGTCAACAAATATCCCCATACAAGCTATACAGTGCCTAACCTGCTTTTCTTTCCCTTTCTTTTTCTAATATCCCCTTCTACTATCCTACTCAGTTCACTCCTCACTTGTCACATGGTCTCCTTGGGATTCTTCTGACACATCTAACACACACATAGCCTTAGGCCCTTTGCTCTGCTGGTCCTTCTTGTAGTGCTCTTCCTCCAAATATTTGCTAGGCTAACTGCCCCATCTTCTTCATGTCTGCTCCAGTCTTTCCATGCGACTGACCACATGTTTAATTAATACTGCAACTTCCTCTACCAACACTCCAACAATACTTGGTCTCGCTGCTTATTTTTTCCATAATACTTGTCACTTCCCAATATCCTATATAATTTTCTTACTTATTCTGCTCTCATTTATTGTTAATTTTCCCCATTGGAATATAAATTCCACAAGGGCAGAAATATTTGTTTGTTTGTTTTGTTTTGTTTTGTTTTGTTTTTGCTGATAAATCCCATATATCCAGAAGTGTAAGAGAAATTCCTCAGTCCTGGACATTTTTGCCGTGTACAAATCAGGACTTCAACTTGTCTTGATAAAGAAGACAATGAAGAGGCCAAAAAAAAAAAAAATGAGATAGCAACGATGGGGTAAGGGATCATGCTGGGTGCTTTCATTATTTAAAAGGTTGGATTTAAGCTTTTGGTTTGATGAAGTGTATGATGGGCATATGACCAGTAACTCAGCCGTTTTGCACACTGTCAGCTAGTGCTGCTCTGTACACGAAACAGATTAGTAGCATCTCTTCCCGCCAGAGGGCTTACATGTTGCAATTCTCTTGTAATAAGTTCCTAAATATTTAAAACGTGAATAACTTCCTCAAAGGGTGTTGATTTACTACATCAGAGGCATAATTAAGAGGCATCAATTCACGCTTGTTGGGATTAAGTTTAAAGCCCCAAAGCTTAGCTTTCAGAGCCAAGCGAATCAGAAAACAGCATGTGCACGAGGCAGAGGAATATTTACACACAAGCCCAAACTTGCAGCTGTGTTTTTCTAAGATTCTCACATTTGCTTTGGGCTCACTGGATTTCACCTTGTTCTGAGTGTGTGAGTGAAGCTAAGATTAACCCAGAGTGCTGAGCCCTCTATGGGGCTCTGTGGTGAATCACATAAACAGTTGCTCTGTAGTTTTTAAGCTTTGGAAGGAAGCCCTGCACTAGTATTTGTAGAGATGGGTCTACTCACACCTACAAGTATGGATATAAGTATTCATTGCTAAATTTCACCAGAAACTGAGGCTAAACTCCAGGGAGAAAAAAGTGTTAGCTTATGGCAGCTAAAATACTCTGTGCGTTTTGCTAGTAAGTTTTCATTGCAAACATGGGTATATTATCTTATCTTGACTTCAAGTTTGAGATGAACAAATGGACTGACCTGTAAGGAATTTTGAAACATTCTGACAAAATATAGCGGGGCTTTCTTTCTCCACCTTCAGCATGTTTTATACCTAGGACTTTCAAAATGCTTTCTCAAATCACAAAATTCTTTCTATTCCCACCACCTTTTCTTTCTTTCTTTCTTTCTTTCTTTCTTTCTTTCTTTCTTTCTTTCTTTCTTTCTTTCTTTCTTTCTTTCTTTCTTTCTTTCTTTCTTTCTTTCTTTCTGTCTCCCTCTCTCTCTCTCTTTCTTTTCTTTCTTTTCTCTCTTTCTTTCTTTTTTGATGCAGGGTTACCTGAATTATTACTGGCCTCCATTAATAATGACAAACTATCGCCTCTGCTCACATATTTCTGGATTGCCAGTCCTAAGAAAAGAGATTTAGTGATAATTTCTTTTTTTGTGGTTGTTGCTGTCATTCATTGAAGAATTATTTAGTAAATGATTACTGTGTGTTTTAGAATATGCCAAGCACTGGAGAAATAATGGTTGAAAAACAATGCTCCCGTTCCAAGGAGTTTATAGTCTGGTCTAGCAAAACAGAGAAATCAGAAACCAGGAAATTGAAATACAGAATGAGAGATGCAACAAAGGAGGCAAGTACAGATTATTGTGGAGACTTCCTGGGGATGTAAGGAAGATTTTCAATAGAAAGAACCACAGGTACAAGTTTCTGAAATAAGAAGCAAGAATAAAAACAAACTCATAATGGCCCTACCCAGATGAGGCACTGTGAACATTTTACATATTAT
Organism: Macroglossus sobrinus; assembly: GCA_004027375.1. Taxonomy (NCBI): domain Eukaryota; kingdom Metazoa; phylum Chordata; class Mammalia; order Chiroptera; family Pteropodidae; genus Macroglossus; species Macroglossus sobrinus. The sequence goes on along the minus strand of PVKZ01000225.1, from coordinate 40,593 downwards.
TTCAGTCACTTTTGATTCATTTTAATTTAGTTGTGCTCATCCTGAAGGTAGAATCCGTTATTCCATTTTTTCCCACTTAATATAGCAGCATAAACATTTTCCCCACATTATTAAAAATTAGTTATAAGCATTATTTTAGTCTTATGAATATGCTATAATTTGCTCATTCTTTACATTGCACATTGCTTTAATTAATTAATTAATTCTGCACTTATTAAACTCTTGCATTTCAAGAGTCGGGTACTGGGCTGGGTTTGAGGAACAAACATGAGTAAGTCTGGACCTCTAGGAACTCAAAATGGAGGAGGAAAGTACCTAGGAAGCAGACTTCTACAATTAATATAAGATGACAAAAGGAGGCACAAAGGATTTTAGTAACCCAAAGAGGAAAGGACTTATATAAACTACCACAGACTGGGTTGCTCAAACAGTAGAAATGTATTTTCTCAGAGTTCTGGAGGCTAGAAGTCTAAGATGAAGGTGTCAGCAGGTTTGGTTTCTTCTGAGGTCTCCTCCTTGACTTGCACTGTGTCCTCAGATGGTCTTTCCTCTATGAGCTTGCATACCTGTCTGTGTATCCAAATCTTTTTTTAGAAGGACACCACTCTCAGATTAAATCAAGGCCCACCCTAATGGTCTCATCTTAACATAATCACTGTTTTAAAGGCCCTGTCTCCAAACACTGTCATATTCTAGGGCATTAGGAGCCAGGCCTCAACACATTTATACAATTTAGTCCCAAAAATTTAGTGACAGAAAATGCTTCTGAAAGGGGATGACACTTAGCTGATTCTAGAAGGATGGTAAAGAATGAAAAGTGAAAGGAGATACAAAGATGCAGCATCTATATAAAAGCTTATACTATACAAAGACATATATCTAAAGTCCATGAGAAAGGATGCAACATGCTTAAAGATGGAGAGGAAAATGGGAGAGCAGAGGTCATTATAAATAATTCTGGAGTGTGGACCTTTGTCCACATTTCTGATTATTTCACTGAGAGTGACTTCAGTGGAATAACTTAATCAAAGGATGTTCACCCCATATATCCCCAATTATTTTGCCATGTTTTCTGTCTTGAGACTTAGCCAGTTATTGTAGTCTCCTGTAGGTGCAGGTTAAAAACAGATTTCCAGGCCTTTCTCCTACAGATTTGGCCCTTGTTTCAGCATTCAGTCACTATCAGTCTTCAGCAGCCTGCTATTTCTCCAGGGAGCTGTTGATATACTTCTATATCCAGTCACTCCTGTACCCTCTTCTCATTTAGGTTTCTCTGCTACGTCTCTAACCTTGCTTGGAAGACTTGGGCTTTAGGTCATAAGTTCACCCTCAGAGGCACCAGGACAGGCTATTTAAATGAAGTATAAACAAGAAATTAAACACTATGAGTTTAATTTCTCAGTATCCTCTCTCTTAAGATAGATTATAATTACTTGCAAGTCTCATCTCCTTGAATCATCAGAGTCTGGTGCTATCATTTAAAACAGGGAAAGATTGGTAAGTTTTTGTTTTTTTTTTGCTTCTCAGGGCCTCAGTTTCTCCATCTGAAAAATGTGAGACATGATATTTTTAAAGTCTACAAATCCACCAAACACAATAGCATCTTTGTAGAGTGCTTTAAAGTGTATAAAATATCTTTGACTAACAAGATCTTATTTAATATAAAAATGCCCAATAATGGATCCTGAGAGTATCATGCTAAGTGAAATAAGTCAGATGGAAAAGTATAAAAAATATGTGATTTCACTAATATGTGGGATATAAAACAGAAAGCACAAATAAACACACTCATAGTCACAGACAACAAAATGATGGGTACCAGAGGGGAAGAGAGATGGAGGAAGAACAAAGAGGGTAAAGGGGGTCAAATATATGGTGACAAAAGAAGACTAGACTTTGGGTGGTGAGCACATAATAAAGTATACAGATGTTGTATTATAAAATTGTACACCTGAAACTTCCATAATGTTATTAACCAATGTTACCCTAATAAATTTAATTAAAAAATAAAAATAAATATTTGCTGACGTGAATGACAGCAATGGTTCTGTGTAAACTGAAAGAAGCTCATTAATGTCAAAATTCCTTCTAATTAATAAGTCTGAAAATCAATGAAAGTTTTTTTAAATTACTATCAATCACTATATGCTAGAATTAATTTTTAATTCATAATTTTAATTCTAAATATTGTCACAACCCAAGGGAAAATATTTAGGCACAGATGCCAGCTTAAAAAAAAGAGGAGGGGCACCCTTCCTGTGTAGAACTATTCTGCTATGTTGGGTGAGTGATGCCATATTTTAAAAAAATGTTTCCCCAGGTGTTTGTTTCTATCTAGATTGATGTCATGCATTCAACATGTCATTATTCAGCCTTGGTTTTGTCACTCTATTTTATGTTATGTGAAATTCTATGTGAAATTCTATTTCAAAATGTAGGTCTTCCAAGAAGAATGTCTGCCCATTCTTCTAGAGCTGTCCTGAGGCCAGTTCCAGGCACACACCTAGGCAAGCAATGCTCCAGCTGGTCAGGTGCACCCTCTGGTTAAACACAAGCTCTTCTGGGCTGCCCCCACCACCAAGGATTCCGGATTCTCAGTGACTGTGCTAAGGGCAGTGAACTTTAAAAAACAACTTTCTCTTTCTTCTCTAATCTGGTAGAAAAACAAAGCCCAGTCAGGAACCAATCAAGTGGAAGAGAGTGCATCGAAATCAAATAAGCATTGAATTTGACTTTCACAGACATGGATCCCCTGAATCTCTTGAGCGGTGCTAACATCTATGGGACAGGCTGTTTTGGAGAGTCTGGCTGAGGGGACTATTGCAGGGATCAGAGGCACTACATCTAAGGAATAAGAAAAATAAGGGATGGAGTCATCTTCTTATATTATTGCCTTTCTCTTATCACCTACCCCTGAACCTCAAAAAACCTGAAAGCCAGGCCATCAGCATCATTCTCCTCCCTTTAAGGCACTCCCAGGCGAAATTAGAAAATATTTAAATTGGAAATTTTTAAATCTCAAGTATAAAAGCTTCATTTTCCTGATGTGAAAGCAGGCCCAGAGGAGGAAGGAGGCCTTTGCTAAGGTGATATGCCAGCTGGTAGCAGAGCTGCCAATAGAACCCAGTGTCCTCTTAATACCCTTCCCCCTACTTCATGCCTTACCAAAATGTGGCCTTGACTCCCAAAACTAGCTCCTCTCCTAGTTTACCTGTTGCTATTAGGAGCCTTTTTTCTCCCATTTAATGAGACTAGAAATCTGAGAGTAATTAACTATTGCTCTTTATCCCACACTTTTACTTAATGAACCTATTGAATCTTACCTTAAAATATTTTACTCTCTATTCCAGTTGCCATCATCCTAGGCAGCACTGCTTCAGTCCTGTGACCTCCCTCCAGTCCATCTAGTAGATAGCTAACACATCAATCATAGCTAGCACTTATCATATGCACAAGTGCCATCAGTGTTCTAAGTGCTCTACATTTATTTTCTCATTTACTCCTCATAAAACCCTAAAAGCTGGGTGCTTTTATTACTCCCATTTTACAGACAAGGAAACTGAAGTACAGAGCAGTTAAATAACATATCTAAGATTGTACAGCTAACAAATGGTAACACTGGGATTTTTAAACACCAGGTAGTTTGATGCCAAAGTCCAAACTCCTAACTATGATACTGTATTGCTTTTCTCCGAAGCACCAATATTACTGTCATTCCTCTGCTCATAAACCTTCAGTGGCTGCCCGCTACCTGTGAAAGTTCAAATATCCTAGTCTGACATTCAAAGCACTGAATGGGTATGCTCTCACTAGCATTCAAGCAAGTTAATTAACCTTTCTGTGCCTCAATTTCTTGATCTGTTAGATGAAGATGATGACCTGTTAGTGGAAGATTAATAGTACCCACCTCATGGCGCTGTCATGAGCATTAAATGAGGTCACCCAGATAAAGCACTTAGCTCAGTGCCCAACACAAAGTGACACTTAATCAATGTTAGCTGCCTTTGGACCCTATTTCTCACATCTTCCTTACAGGACTCTTCTGACTGGGATGTTGCTGCAAATAAGCAGTGCTTGTTGTTGAACTGCTGGTGCAGTTTTTTCCTTACTAGAAAATTATCCCACTCTCATTCCCATAAGCCAACAGAACCAAATCCTCCCATCCTCCAGTTTCCCTCTTTAGTGGCTCCTCCCTCCACAAATTTATATTCCCTGAACACATTCCCACCATGCTTTTTTTCCACTTGTTTAATCATTTGTTAGTCATTTATCAAGTGTCTACTCTAATAATAACAATGATTGTATTTGATGTCACACTTTACAGAGGACATCATGTCACAATAAAGCCTCTGTACATCTTTATGAAAGCTATGGATGGTCCCATTTTAGAGTTGCTTTCATTTCTCCAGCTATTCAGTCCCAGGGACCATGGGGAGCAAGGTGGTGATGCAGATGGGACCCCCAGCTTCAGGAAGTTTACAGCTTTACATGTAAAGCAAGATCTCCCCACATATGATGACAATCCAGGGCAGATAGTGGCAAAGTTTGGCAGAGTGAATGAGAGATGGTGCCATCACTTTTCGGGCACAAGCATGGCTTCTGGCTGGGCAGAGCTACACTTCACCAGAAAGTGCCTATAGCAGACGCAAACACGCTTGCTGAAGAAATACTTTCAGAAACAAAAGCTGCTTGCTCTCCAGAGGTCCTTGATGTCATCAGAAGCTGAAAGAGCAGCTCTGAGAGCAACACGGACTGCCATCTTTCCAGGTGACCAGCTCTGTCCTGAGTTGACCTCTTCAAACACAGAGCTACAGGCCATGTGGCACCTGATCTCAATTTAGTTTCCTGAGGGAGAGAGCTGACTGAACCTAGATAATAATAAATTATCTAGAACTTTGTACCTATGAGGCTGATTTTGCTTTAACATGTCCACTGACTTTCTTTCATCAAGCCAGTGAGACAGAAGCGATGGACCCAGGAAGGTAAGGTGGCACTCCGTCTCTGGCAAGGATTTGGAAGGAGCCCCTCATACAAGGAGATATCAGAAGCACCCTAATTATCTCAGCAGAGCTGAACAAAGCACCTGTCAAGGTGGGTCCTTCCTACAAAGAGGCCAATGTCAGCCCTTCAGGGAGGTCTCAGTTTCTTCCTTCCATGTCCTAATCCTTCCATTGTATGGTTATAACTGTAATTTGTTACACAATAAAAATTAGTTTCCCGGGTAATGTGGCACCATCCAGCAATTTTACCAAACAGTGTACCCTTTGACTCAGAAATTTCACTTTTAAGAATCCATCCTAAAACACATGTTCAAAATTCAAAAATGAAGTAAGATACATAAGACTATTCATTGCAGCAGTATTGGTACCGGCAAAAGACCAGAAATCACCAATGGCTATAATAGGGGACTGGGTAAATAAGCCAGGGTGCATACACATGGTGGAGTACTATTCAGCTGGGAAAGGAAGAGTATTTCTATATTGTTTGGAGTGATCACCAGGATTTATCATTATGTGTAAAATTCTAGATGAAGAAAATTATTATGGTAAGCTTTCATTAGGGAGAGAGATATGAGTATACTATATACACTTATTTAGTTACAGAAAAAAAAAAAAGAAGAAGAAGAAGGATAGACCACATAAGAGGAGGGAAATAGTGCAAGGATCTGGATGGAAGCTTGACTTTTCTAAATATATCTTATTTAATAGATTTATTTCAGAAATTTTTTAATACATTAAGAAGTCATAGAACAAATTTAGATTTGACAAAACAAAACAGACAAACTTGTTTATCAAGTTGGTGGCATTCCTACACAGTGAGGAGCTATTTCAACAACCTTAAAACTCAGGAATTTAACTGTATAGATAGCCCTGATGGGGTAACCTCTGAAAAACCAAACCAAACCAAAAACCTTGTTATTTTTGGTGATAAAATGTGAAATGTGATAGTGTTGGTATTGTTATTCCAAGACTGTTTTGTATGCACAGTAGGATAAAGCAATGAGTAATTATACTGATTGTCTTGAAAACTGGGATTCTTGACATGAGAGAAAGGAGTTTGGGTTTAAGATCAAGAAGGTTAGGTAGAAAGTCTTTAGTTCTGAATTTGAAATATTAGTATGAACTCATGAAGTATTTTTTTATAAAAAATAATTCCTAGAAATCATCACCAGTTCAGGAGCAAGCATTCCTTGCACTCAGAATGTGATCTCTAAATGCCATTCACTAAAAGGAACCAGGGCTGTTTGGAAAAATGGCCGATTCCAGATCTGGGGTCCTGGGAAGGCACTGTTCATGATGGGCCTGGAAGATCACATTATGCAGCAGATAGTAAAACACTTATTGAGGACAATAAGGTAACATCAAAAGGGAGGTAGCCAGCCCTGCCCTGGGTTGTTCTCAAATATGCAGCTGCAGGACACATCAAGAGTCTACTTGAAAAGCCTCCCACTAACAAACTCAGGACGCAATAACTCAGTAGATTGAAATGCACCAGGTATGTTTTAAACCATGAATTCAAAATAATATTTTTAAAAAGTTAAATCTTATTGATCACCTTTGGTGTTTGCTAGAGTTCCATTCTCTGCAGTATATTGCAAATTGATAAACAGAGAGAAAGAAGTAATTATTTTAACCTCCCAATGGTAAATATATCTTTGGTTAACGACATAGATGATCAGGAAAAGCTTCTTTTTCTCATGTATTTCAGCTATCAAATGAAAAAGGAATAGAAGGATTAAAATATCACCACTTTGCAACCCCTAATGAATTAATGGATTTGGACTTGGATCTTTAATGACTATCAAATGACTAATAGTAAGATATTATCAGATATTAGGTATCTCCTGATGAAATACCAGTAATGAAGTAGTTTTATCAAAATGGCAAACCTATACCTGCTCAACTATTATAGGTCCAACTACTAGTTAGAAGAAATGCAGTAAAGGATGAGGAATATTTTAAATGATTTCTTAAATGAGTGCAATCACCAAAATTCAGATCGTGGAAAGTTCCATGTGATAAATGACCCAGCTTCTTCAACAAATAAATTACAAAGAATAGAAGGGATTTAAGAAGCATACTGTAGTTCCCCCTTATCCTCAGGGTAGCAGGTATACATTCCAAGATCTCCAATGGAAGCCTGAAATCTAACTTTGGATAATACTGAACCCTATATATACTATGTTTTTTTTTTCCTATACTTACATATGTTTTCACTTTGAGGAAGCATTTTACGACTTCTCTTTGACCTAACCAATTTGCCAGCATCACTACTTCTGTTCTTTGGGGCCATCATTAAGCAAAATAAGGGTTAGTTGAACAAACACTGCAATACTGCAACAGTTGATCTGATAACTGAGGTGGCTACTAAGTGACTAATGGATGAGTAGCCTATCCAGCATGGAGATGCTGGACAAAGGGATGATTCACACCCTAGATGGGAGGAAGACAGACAGCAAGAGATTTCCTCACACTATTCAGAACATTATGCAATTCAAAATTTATGTTTATTTCTGGAATTTTCCATTTAACATTTTCATTTTCAGACCGTGGTTAACCATGGGTAACTAAAACTGCAGAAATCAAAACCAAGAATAAGGAGAGACTGTTCTGAAATCTTTATGAATAACAATGGTATGATGATATGATCTGCTTCAGAATAAGCCAGAGAGGGATTTTCTTGTTTCAGGTTTTATATTCAGGTCTTTAATCCATTTTGAGGTAATTCTGGTGTGCCTCTTCCATTTATTATCGGAGGGAAGGTTGTATGCATTTTGGCCTTTCCCCCCTTCTTGGAAGAGCTGGTACAGATCCCAGGTGATAAGAATAGTGGAACCCAGAAATTCTTTCTTCTTGATACTAAAAAGGGGGAAAACAACAACAACAACAAAAAAAAATCAAAAAAACAAACTTGGCCTACACATTCTTCTTGTTCTTCAGGACTCCCTTTGAGTTCCAACTCTAGGCACAACCTGTAGAGAAAGGTGGTGATACTAAGTCTATTTTAACACATCATTAATTCTTTTTATTAGTGTGATGTTAAAAAATTACATCAGTTTCTCTCCCATCTCCCTCTCCCCTAGGCTGTAAACCCTCCAGGGCAAGAGTCCTCATTATCTTTCTTCTTCCTCCCAGGTGTCAGCACAGTGTCTGGCACATTGTAGTACATTGAACAATGCTTACTGTCTTGAAAACTTGTCCGGCAAGGGCCAACTAACGAAGAGGGGCAATGATTCTCTTCCACTTACTGCTCTATATCGCATTATATACACAAATAAAGATTGAATCCCTTACATTTACGTAGCATTTTATGATGTATACATGCAGAGCTTTTTTGTTATTATTAATCTTACCATTAAAACCTTTCAAAAATCAATTAAAGTTCTTCCCTGGACTTAATTCATACCTTCTTTTCTTTTCCCTTACTAGTGTAGAGTTGATAGTATTTTGTCTCAATTCTCTGTGGCCTGCAGCTAGCACTTATCTGCTGGACATACAGGGACAAGGATTCTTAACTTAGAGACTACAAATTTCAGCTACCTGTGAAACCTTCAAATCACATGCAAAATTGTACACATGTATTTGTGTACAGAAGTGCATTTTTGGATGGGGTGATTGTTCGTAGTTTTTAAGTAGGCTCTGATATGAGATAACAAAGAAGTGCAAAATAATGAGAAATGCTAAATATTCACTGGGTACCCTCTTCTTTTTAAAAATGGCACAGATATTACTCATTTCTTATTTTCAGCAAGTAAGGAAATGTGTGATATTGTGATATAATAATATATATATTTGGTTTTTATCCCTAGTTCCTGATACAAGAACTTTCAAAACACTTGTAATTTCTTGAGTGACAGGGGCTAGAATGTATGCTAATTGGGTGACTAGTGGGTGAGGTAACTTCTGCTTGGGGGCTGATTGTCACAGGAACCAACTCTGTGATTAGAGGGTTGAAACTTTCAGGACACCCACCCCCCAACCTCTGGGGAGAGGAGAGGAACTGGAAATTGCATTAATCAGCAAAGGCCAATGATTTAATCAATTGTGCTTATGTAATGGAGCCTCCATAAAGACCTAGGAATCCAGGGAGATCTTCCAGGTTGGCAAACACATCCACGTGCTGGGAGGGTGGCACACCCCAGCTCCACAGGGACAGAAGCTCCTGTGCTCAGGACCCTTCTGGACTTCACACTACGTACCTCTTCATTTGGCTGTTCATTTGCATTCTTTATAATAAACTGAATTCTGTGAGCCATTCTAGCAAATCATCAAGTCTGAACTGGGGAGAATTTGTAGCCAAGTCAGACAGAAGTGTGGGTACCCTGGGAATCCAATACTTTCAATTATCATCTGAAGTGGGGTGGTCTTGTGGGCCTGAGTCCTTAAACTTGTGGAGTCTGTTGCTAACTCTGGATAGTTCGTTTTGAAATAAAATTGAATCGTAGGACACCCAGTGGATGCCCAGAGAGTTGGAGAAATGGTTGTTGGTGTGGGGAAACACACATTTAGTGTCAAAGTGTTATGAGTAAAAACACCCCAAGAGAAGGAAAGAGGCTTTCATATAATTTTAATGTATTTTATTATTGTACCAAGAATGCTTTGGAAATGAACATCTCGTAGGAAAGGGAAATTTATAAGAGAGGAATGAGCATGATTGCGTATTGCTAAAAGACATCATACTATGCCATTAATTCAGATTTCAGAACTTTAATTAAATTAATCTTCAAGACACTTAAGGCAGACTGTAAGAAGAAAAGAGAATTATGCCATGGTAAGGAAGAAGGTAACTTTCCTTCCAAAAGGCATGTATAAGAGAACACATTTATTTTTCCCTCCAATCTTTTGTTTTTTTTTTGTTATTCAGCCAACCTTGTTCAGAGCTTTAACAGAAATACTAACCTGACTTGGTTATCTTTTGTGTTCCAGGTTAATCATCAAACAAGATCCCCTGAATCGAGTTGCTTCATGCTGAAAAAAGGCAAAATGGACTTTCTTTGCTCACTGAAGTTAAAATTCCTTAGCCTTGCATGTAGGACCTTTTCTACGGTTCTCTCATATTGCCTGCATAAATATACCCACCCTTCGGGCAGGCTAGCTTACTCTGTCTCTTTTAAATATGTCTGATAGATCTCATTTGTTTATGCTTGGAATGTCCTACCTAGAGGGCTGTCTTTTTTCTCTTTCCCAAATTATATCTATCCTTCAAGGCCAACATTTGATATTTATTTCTTGCGATATGTGTGTCCCTTTATCATTGATCAGTTCTCTGTATTTGTTCTTTTTACTTTCTCAGTTAGTTTGTGAGTATCTTAAAGGCTAAAATCACACTTACATCTCATTGTATCTTTCTTGGTCCCTAGCACAAGGCCTGCCTAGAGTAAATATTTGATCATTTCTTTTCCATTGATTTTGTAATAGCCATGAGGTGTGACCTACAGACCTTATGTGAGTTGGCTCCTGCCGCACTCTATGGCCTCATTTATAGCTTCTCTCTTTTCATACTTAACCATCCCTAATACCAGTCAATTCCTTAAGCACTCTAGCCATGACACTCAGTTCCTCTTCTTTGTTTGGTTGACTCTTACTCAACCTTTGGATCCAAATCCAGGCATAACTTCCTAACAAGAAGTCTTCACTAGACTCCATTAGAAACCACAGGTTAGTAAGGTGGGAACAACCAAATGCAGTGTGTGTGTGTGTGTATGTGTGTGTGTGTGTGTGTGTGCGTGTTTAGTAAGAGGAAGTGAGAAACATCCACAACCACCTGTTCACGAGCTCTCTTTAGCTTCTTCTTTTCCTATTTCCTAGTCCTTTCTGGATGACAGCCATCTAAAATTATTCAGAGATCCCTGAATGGACTTTTCTTTCTTATGCCTTGGTGCCTTTGTATACACTTTTCATTCTGCCTGAGATGCCATTTAATCTATGACCTTTTTTCACCTGATTAACTCCTACTCATCCTTCAATGTCCAGTCAAGGAATCTATAAAATAGGATATATACAAATATCATACTATATAGGGTAACTTTTCATGTCTACCTCTTTGTTGATTGAAAGGCTATCAAATAACTAGGTCATTCTACAAGCCCTAGCAAAGTATCAACAGTCAAATCTCGGAGCTACAGAAATTCCACAGGGGTTGTGAAAAGGAAAACATGTATAAAAAGGCTTTGGAAAAGGAACAAGTAAATAAGCTTTAAAAGAATGCCTAAGAAATAACCACAAGACTCATTTACTATTGGTGAGAATACAAATCGACACAACTTTATTTTTTAGGGAAGTTTGGTATTTACTATAAAATTTTAAGTGTACATTCCCTTTGACCAAACAATATCACTTTTAGGAATCCATTCAATAAAAATACTTACTCAAAGTATGCAAAGATGTATGATAAGTTTGACGATTATCTATAATGCAAAAAATTAGAAATAATGCAAATGCTCAAAGGGGGACTAATTAAATTGTGGAATTATAGTGCATCCATACAAAGAAATACTATGTGACTTTAAAAAAGGGCATAAATATATATTCTGAAGCTAGGAGTCTATAACACATAGTTAAGTAAAAAAAGCAAGTTGCAAATTAGTCTAAGTGTATTAGCCTCATTTATGATTGACTTAATTGAGGTGTAATTCAAACACAATAAAATTCACCAATATTAAATGCACAATTGGATGAATTTTAACGACTGTATACCAGTATATAACCATCATATCAATCATGATATTAATAGAACATTTCCGTCACCTTGAAAAAGTTACCTTGAAATCTTTTACAGTCATTCCATACCTTCATTCTCTGGGCACTGGCAACCACTGATCTACTTTTTATCACTATGGTTTTTTACTTTTTTAGAATTTCATGTAGATGGAATTATGTATATAGTCTTAAGTCTGGCTCCTTCCACTTAGCAATGCTTTTGAGATTTATTCATGTTGCTGATTCCTTGGAGATTCATCTAATTTGTTGCATGTATCAATAATTTCTTTTTATTGCATTCCATGGTATGAATGTACCACAGTTTGTTTAGACATTCACCTGTGGAAAGACATCTGGTTTGTTTATAGTTTGGGGCTACACATTTGTGTAAAGGTTTTTTTGTGAATGTGAGTTTTCTTTTATCTGCAAAAATGCCCAGGAGAAAAATTGCTGGGGTGTATGGTAGTAGCATGTTTAACATTGTAAGAAGTTGTCAAACTGTTCTATACAGTAGCTGAACCATTTTACATTCTTTCCAGCAACTCGTGTGAGACCCAGTTTCTCTGCACTTTCACCAGCATTTGGTAGTGTTATTATTTTTTTATAACTAGGTGTGCTAGGTGTGCAGTGGTATCACATTGTGGTTTAATTTGTGTTTCCTTAATGGCCACGGGTGGTGAACATCTCTTCATGTGCTTATTTACCATCTTCAGCATGTCTATCACATCTTTTGACCATTTTGTAATTGGATATTTTTTAACAGTTGAGTTTCGAGAGTTCTTTATCTCTTCTAGAAACTAGTTGTGTTTTTTTTGTCAGATATGTGATTTGCAAATATTTTCTCCCATTCAGTAAATTGGTGTTTTTTTTTCATCCTCTTAACAGGGTCTTTTGCATAACAAATGTTTTTAATTTTGAGGAGGTCCAATTTATCCATTTTCTCTTTTGTAGATTGTATACAGATTTTTTTATGTGAACATATGTTTTCATTTATCTTAGATAAAAACCTAGGGGTGAGATCGCTTAGTCATAATGTAAATGTATATTTTAAATTATTTTAAAAACTCATGAACTGCTTTCCAGAGTGACTGCACCATCTTTCATTCCTACCAGCAATGTATAAAAGTTCCAATTGTTCCATATCTTTGCCGACATTTGTCATGTCTAGTCCTTTATAACTCAGCCATTCTTGTGGATGCATAGTGGTATTCCTTTGTGTTTTTAATTTGTATTTACCCAAAGTCTAATTATACTGAGCATCTTTTCATGTGTTTATTTGCCATTGTTACAGAACTTAAGTAACTCCATTTTGAAGGCAATCTACCATCTTTACATATGGGTGAACCCAGAGCCTTGAACATCCTCCCCTTCCTTCAGGTGAGCTCTGGAATATGTATACAGAGCTCTGGGCTGATCACAAGACTCCTATGAATTCTCTCTCTGGGGCGAGGTACCCTCAGTATTTCTCTTACCTCACCCTGACACCAGAGCTCCCCAGCAACTGGTCACTTTGATCATTCGCACATTCTCATTGCTTTTAGCTATAAAACAGAGTTAGGAGGTGAAAGGCATGAGGATCCATTCATCTCCCTACCACCCACAACTGCTTTCTGTAAGTAACTTCCCAATTAAACACTCTAAACTGACAAACTAGACTTATCTGCCTTATTCTTTTGCCTTTCAGTTCCTTCAGCATTTGGGAGCCACTTTACATATATGACACTTGAATGAAACACCATTCATATGTTTTCTCTGGTGAGCTATTTATTCAAATCTTCAGTTCATTTTTTTAATTGGCTGGTTTTAATTGGTCCCTGTAAGGATTCTTTATATACTCTTCAGACAAACACTTTGATATATGTTTTGCCAATATTTTATCCCAACTCGTGGCTTGCCTTTTCATATTCATAACAGTGTCTTTTGAAAAGCAAAAGTTTTTAATTTCAATGTTTCAGTTCATCACTTTTTCCTGAGTTTTGTGGTTTATTACATATATTAATATATGTCCAACCCAAGGTCACAAAGATTTTTTTTTTAAATTCTAGAAATCTTATACTTCTAGCTCTTAAATTTAGGTATATGATCCATTTCAAGTTAAATTTTGTATATAGTATGAGGTAAACATTGAGGATCATTTGTTTACATATGGTTATCAGTTATTATATGAACGCTAATAGAAAAATAAAAATGCCATTTTCTCAGTGAATTACCTTGGCTTCTCTAAGGAGTTTTACAAACTGCAGTCAGAAGGAACAGTCCCCACAAGACTGCCCTCACTTGAGATATCAAGTTTGGAGGTTTCCCAAAACCACTCTCAGGTTCAGTACTGCACTAGAATGACTCATGGAACTCAGAAAATCTCTATACTTATTTATAGTTTTATTATAGAGTGAGAGAGAGAGAAAGAGAGACAGACAGACAGACAGACAGACATAGGCAAAGTCTGGGAGAGTTTTAAACACAAAACTACTATCACCGTCAGGAATGTGTTACCCTACTGGCTTTAATATGTGGTAATGTGTATAGAGTATTGCTAACCAGGAGACTCATGGGAACTTTTATGTCCAGAAATTCTACTGAGGCTTTATTACTATAGGTATGATTGATTGAATCATTGTCCACTTGGTTGAACTCAATTCTTCCTGGAAGTTGGGCTGATATCATGTGACTCGAAGCCCCAAATTTCTAATGACATGGTTGGTCTTTCTTGCTGGACCAGTCCCCATCCTGAGTCATCTCATTACCATAAGGGCCCACCATGAATAACAAAGATACTCCTAGTGCTCAGGAAACCCTAAGATTTAGAGTTTGGTTCCCAGGATCTGAGACAAAGGCCAGACTGCTCTGGAGACTATTTCTTACTACATTACATCTTTTGTCCAAAATAACTATACCATATGGTTCATGTTTAAAAGTTTAGGCTATGTATGCATGGGTCCATTTCTGGACTCTACTCTGTTCTGTGATCTACTAGATGGAACTACAAGAACTTTTACTTTTTCATGTAAAGTATTTTTATAATATTTAATTTTTAAATAATGTGCATATAATACTTTTGGAGTCAGAAAAAAATAATAAGGGTAAATGAAGGGAAAATATCTACCTAAATAGAAATAAAACCTCAACACAATTATTGGAATATAACATTGAGGAAATTGCCCAGCAAATAAAGTAAGAAGACAGAGATTTTTTTTTTTTAAAAAAAAAAAGGAGAAAAAATGGTAAGAAATTAGAATACTAGTTCAGAAGGTCTTACATCTTTCAGCAGTTTCCAGAAAGAGAGAAAGAGAACGATCAATGGTATAATTCAAGAATAATGGGGCATGGCCAGAGGAGCCACAGACTGCAGCCTTATGAAGATGCTTGTGCAGAGATACCATTATTTATTATAGCAAAGAAAGTGGAGGTTTGAAGAAAGAATGGCAGAATGAGAGACATCCCCAGGTATCTCCCCCTTGAAACAACAATAAGCTGAACACCTAAAACTCAACAAAAAACACCCAAACTGCACATCAGCATGTCTGAGCATGGGATCTATGCATAAGAGCTACCACAGGTCAGAACCCCGGGTGTCAGATGGTGGACTGGGAGAAATAAAGAAGCTGCCTGTCACAGCCACTAGAGCTACCTATAGGAGGAGGAGAAGGGGAGAAGGTACAGCAAGTTCTCTGAACAGCCCTGCCTGGGAGAGTTGTGAATTCCACACAGCCAGGGGCAGGGCCAGTTATCAGAGCAGAAAGCAGAGAAGCCAAATGGCAGAAAAACAACAGTTGATTTTTACCAGCTATGGTTGCAAAATAGGCTGAGCCGCAGCCTCCAAACTCCAACTCAGAGGGCCCCTCTTCCCATACCCTCTGAGACTGAACACTGCGGAGCCCAAGGGGAATCTGAGCAAATATTACTGAAACTGTCACTAACACTAACAGGAATAGAAATTGAGGTTTGCAAGTGTGATTAAATATCTATAAGAAAATAAAAATGCATTATTAAGGTTTTATATAAAGCAGGGATCAAAGAGGCTTAGACAGCACCTACTGGAAACCAAAAGAAAAATGCCTTCTTTGCAACAGGCTAAAGAGAGACATTTATATAATAAATCTTATTTCTGGAAAAAAAGAGGAAAATGTATTCCCATTAATGCCCAGGTGAAGTTCATTAAAAACCATGAACAACCAAAGTGACAAGGCATCTCAGAAAGAAAGAGAAAATCCTTCAGAAAATAAGCTTATAGACATAGAAATATGTAACTTAAATGACAGAGAATTCAGGATGGTACTTCTGAAAAAACTCAGTGAGTTCCAAAATGAGTCATATCAATCATATTGGGAATTGAAAAAACACCTAGATGAGCAGAACAAGGAGATTAAAATCCTCAAAAAGAACACAATAGATCTTCTGGAGATAAAAAAAAAATACACTGCAAAAGTTGAAAAATGAAATAGCAAGCTTGGGAAATAGAGTCGACCAAAGGGAGGAGAGGATCAGGGATATCAATGACAGAAATCTAGAAATAAATCAGAAGGAAGAAGAGAGAAACCAAAGAATAAAAAATAATGAAAGAGAAATTCAAGACTAGCTGATAACATCAGGAGAGGAAACATAAGAATAATAGGCATTACTGAAGGTGAGGAAAAGGAATGAAGACTAGAAAGCATTTTCAGATAAATAGTTGATGAGAATTTCCTAAATCTAAGGACTGAGCTAGAACTTGAAATTCAAGAAGTCAACAGAACACCCAATTATCTCAACCCAAAAAGGCCTTCACCAAGACACTTTGTTTTAAAATTATAAAAAATAATGACAAAGAATTATCAGGGCTGCCAGGGAGAAGAAAATGGTAACGTATAAAGGTAAATCTATTAGATTATCCTTGGATTTCTCAGCGCAAACCTTACAAACCTTACAAACTATAAAGGTAAATCTATTAGATTATCCTTGGATTTCTCAGTGCAAACCTTACAAACCTTACAAACTATTAAGTGAAAGGAACTACCAGCCTAGAATAATGTATCCAGCTAAGCTCTCCTTTAGATATGAAGAAAAAATTAAGACTTTTCCAGACACACAAAAATTGAGGGAAGTCTCCACTATGAGGCCTGCACTACAGGAAATACTGAAAGGGGTCAGCTCACCTAAAACAAAATGACAAAAAACAAAACAAGACCATAATAAAGAGTAAGACGACTATCAGATAAATAGAAGCAGAGGAGTGCAACCCTTACTAAGAATAGGGCATTATAAGCTTAAATAATAAAAGAATTATTATAGCAAGATAGTAATGAATGATAAGCATACATAGGGACAAATTGAGATAGCAATGACTGAAAAGGGGAGGATTCAAAGATCCAAATTTCCAAAAGGGAATGGAGATAAGGCATGCACAGAAGAAAATGGATGACTGTGTGTGTGTGTGTGTGTGTGTGTGTGTGTGTGTGTGTATAACTATCCTTTACATATTCATAATGTAACCACACACAGAAAATTCAAAACTGAAGTATATACCATAAAACAAGAAGAATCAGAGGGAAAACCCACAAAAGCCAACCAAAATAAAGAAAATAGAAACACAAGAACAAAGAAGAAATGGAAATACCGAGCTACCAGAAAGCAAAAGATAAAATGGGTATAAGAAGACCTCATATTTCAATAATCACCCTAAATGTAAATTGACTGAACTCGTCAATAAAAAGGCACAAAGTTGCAGGATGAATTAAAAAAACAAAATCCAACCATATGCTGCCTCCAGGAGACACATCTCAGTTCCAAAGACATTTGTATGTCCAAAGACATAGACTCAAAGTGAAAGGGTGGAAAATGATATTTCAAGCAAATGACATTAAGAGAAAAACTGGAGTAGCGGTACTAATATTAGATTAAATAGACTTCAAAATAAAAAAGATAAAGAAAGATACTGAGGGACAATTCATAATGATAAAGGGAATCATGCACCAAGAACACATAACACTTATTAATATCTATGTTCCCAATCAAAGATCCCCAAAATATGTAAAACAATCACTAACAGAACTAAAGGGAGAAACAAACCAAAACACTATTATAGTAGGGGACCTAAATACTCCACTGTCAGATATGAACAGATCATCCAAAAGGAAATCAATAAGGAAATAACATCCTTAAATGACACATTAGACCAACTGGACATAATTGACATATATAGAGCCTTCTATAGAGCCTTCTATCCCAAAATAGTTGCTTATACATTCATCTCTAATGCACATGAAACATTCTCAATTATCAACCACATACTAGGACACAATTGATAGCTTCAACAAATATAAGAGTGTTGAAATCATACCAACTTTATTCTCTGATCATAATACTTTGAAATTAGAAATCAACTGCAAAAAAGAAAACTGGAAGAACCAATACATGGAGATTAAACAACATGCTACTAAAGAATAATTGGGTCGGAGAAGAAATAAAAAGAGAGATCAAGAGATACATAGAAATGAATAATAATTATAGTACAACATATCAAAACTTTTGAGACATGGCAAAGCGGTCATAAGAGGAAAGTTCATATTAGAGGCCTGGCTCCAAAAACAAGAAAGACCCCAAATAAACAACCTATTGCTTCATCTGAATCATATGATCATATCAATGATGCAGAAAAAGTCTTCGACAAGATACGGCATCCATTAATGATCAAAACACAACAAAATCGGTATAGAAGGAAATTACCTTAACATAATAAAGACCATATACGACAAACCCTTATTAAACATAATATTTAATGGTGAAAAACTAAAAACCTTTCCTCTAAGATCAGTGACAAGGCAAGGCTGTCTATTATTGCCACTGTTATTCAATATAACATTGGAGGTTCTAGCAAGTGCAATTAGGCAAGAGAAAAATATAAAAGGCATCCAAATAGGAAATGAAGAAGTCAAGTGTTGACTATTTGCAGATGACATGATTCTCTATATAGAAAACCCTAAAGACTTCATAAGAACACTACTACAAACAATAAGCAAATACAGTAAAGTCTCTGGATACAAAATCAACATTCAAAAATTTATAGCATTCCTATACTCTAATAATGAAGTGTCGGAAAAGGAAGTGGAAAAAAATAATTCCTCTTGCAATTGCAACAAAAGGAATAAAATATCTAGGAATAAATTTAATGAAACATGTGAAGGACCTATAAAATGAAAACTACAAGACCATATTAAAAGAAATCAAAGAGGATACAAAAAAAATGGAAAGATATTCTGTGTTCTTGGATTGGAAGAATCCAAGTTAAAATGACCATATTATCTAAAGCATTATACAGATTTACTACAATCCCCATAAAAATTTTATCAGCATTTTTTAAAGAAATAGAACAAAAAAATCATCAAATTTGTATGGAAGCACAAAAGACCCCGAATTGCCAAAGGCATCCTGAGAAAAAAGAACAAGGCTGGAGGAAACAGTCTGCTCGACTTCAAATTATACTATGAAGTGACAGTAATCAAAACAATATGGCATTGGCAGCAAAACAGACACATGGACCAATGGAACAGAATCAAAAGTCCATAAGTAAACTCATATTTATATGGGCAAATAATTTTCAACAAAAAAGCCAAAAACATACAGTGGAGAAAAGAAAGCCTCTTCAATAAATGGTGCTAGGAAAACTGGAAGGCCACCTGTAAAAGAGTGAAACTTGACTGTTGTCTATCACCACATGCCAAAATTAATTCAAAATGAATTAAGGACTTGAATATAAGACCTGAAACAATAAAATGCATAGAAGAAAGCATAGGAACTAAACTCAAGGACTTTGGACTTAAAGAGGATTTTATGAATATGTCCTCAAAAGCAAGGGACGTAAAAGCAAAAATAAATGAATGGGATTACATCAAACTAAAAAGCTTCTGCTCAGCAAAATAAATCATCAACAAGGTAAAGAGACAACCATCCGAATAGGAAAATATATTTGCAAGCAACACCTCTGATAAGGGCCTAATATCCAAAATATACAAAGAACTCATACAACTCAATAACAACAAAAAAACAAATGATCCAATCAAAAAAATGGGCAGGGGACCTGAACAGACACTTCTCCCTAGAGGACATAAAAATATATGAAATACATGAAAAGATGCTCACAAATATATGAAAAGATGCTCAACATCACTAGCTGTTAGGGAAATGCGAATCAAAACAACATGAGATACCATCTCACACCTGTTAGAATAGCTATAATCAACAGGACAAGCAATAACAAATGTTAGAGAGGATGCAGAGAAAAAGGAATCCTCATATATTGCTGATAGGAGTGCAGATTGGTACAGCCACTATGGAAAACAGTATGTAGGTTCCTCAAAAAACTAAGAATTGATCTACCATATGATCCAGCAATCCCTCTGCTAGATATTTACCGCAAAGACTTTAAAACCCATATCTAAAAAGATATTTGTACACCGATGTTCATAGCAGCATTATTCACAGTGGCCAGGACATAGAAGCAACCAAAGTGTCCTACAACAGATGATTAGCTTAAGAAGCTGTGGTACGTGTTTACTATGGAATATTACTCAGCTTTAAGAAGAGATGAAATACTGCAATTTGTGACAATATGGATGGACCTCGAGATAATCATACTAAGCGAAATAAGCCAGACAGAAAATATTAAAAATCACATGATATTACTTATATGTAGGATATAAACCTAAAAGCAACAAATGAACAGGACAAACAAACAGAGCCTCATGGACATGGACTGTAGATTAGTGATTACCAGAGGTTAGGAGGTGGGGTAGATGTCAGGAGGTAGACAGAGTAAAGGGGGGTCAAATATAGGGGAGTAGGGGGATGGCGAAGTGGGTAAAGGGGATCAAATATATGGTAGCTGAAGAAAAATGAACTTTGGGTGGTAAACACACAATAGAATATACAGATGTCAAATTATAATGTACACTTGAAAATTATATAATTGTATTAACCAATATTACCCCAATAAACTTAAATTTAAAAAAAAAAACAGAATAACATAAACTGTCATATTGAAGAACTCATAAGTGGCTGGTACCACTTTACAGATCAAGAGATTTTTGCTCCTTCCAAAAAGGAAAAAATGTAGGTCATGTACAAAGTTTAGGAATTAGAGTGGCTTCTAACTTCTCATCAATAACACTAGAAGCCAAAATGCAATGAACCCTTTAAAATTCTGAAGGATATCATTTCTGATCTAGAATTCTATACACAGCCATACTACCAATTGAGTATGAGAGTGGAAAAAAAATATTTTCAAGCATGTAAGATCTCAAAATTTTTTACCTATCATGTACCCCTTCTCAAAAAACTATTGGCAAATGTACTCCACTCAAGGACAGAGTAAATCAAGGAGGTGGATCAAAAATAGAAGAGAGACAAAGGATTTCCCAGGAAGCTGGTGAAGACAAATTCCAGAATGATAGCTATGTACCAGGTGCAGAGGTTAACCAGGCTCATTTAGAGAAGAGTGACACAACCAACAAGTGTGATGAGAACTGTCATCACCAAAATCCCCACTGACAGCATATGCTCACTTAAACTTGAGGACAGATTCATCTGTGTTTGTCATGGCTTCACCATATCTTAAGGAAATTCTTGCTCATCTCTCTATGCCCTGCTGCTGGAATTAGCTAAAAATATTCATTTCACAAACAAAACAAAACAAAAAAACCCAAATGATCATTTCTGAAGTGTTCTGCTTTTACATGCTCCTGAGAGCTGATAATAAACTATGGTGAGCTTAGAAGCAGAACATACAAAGCAGCCCTCTACCTTTGACCTTATTTCTACAGGGTGTTCAGTGCCCACGTGGTTGAACTCAATCTCCAGCTCTGCCAGCTCTGCAGATTCCCAGGCACAAGTGATCCCTCATGGCTAGAGATTTATTTACCTGGAGCTAATAAAACTTAAGGCATTTACTCATATATGCTCTTGTTGAGGCCATGTACCTGACTTACTATTGTAATTTTGAACTCATAATCTTCTTAAATAGTCTTCCAAGCTATACAATTTTCCAGGCCTCATAAATTCTGGCTCTGCCTCTACTTAGAACTTTGCCCTCTGACTTCCCCAGAAGAGGCTTTTGAAAACTCAGGAAAGTTGAAGCTTCACAGTACCCCTACAAGCTTCTTCAGCTTGTTTTCATGGGAAATCTCATCTAATACTGGCCAAGTCTGTTTTATTCAAATTCAAGTGACTGATTGTTTAGGGTATATAATATGGGGAGTAAACTATAAAGAAAACTAGAATGATTTACATTAAAGTCAGCACAGTGTTACCTGGGGAAAGGAGCAGTCAAGGGGGACAGAGATTGGAAAGGGGCACACAGATGGGCTTCAGGCCCTAGTGGTAATAGGTGTTTGAAAAACATTTTTTTCTTTCTTTCTTCAGGAGCTAACAAAGCCAGGGAATATATACAGTCATTGTCAATAGCAAATACAAAAGGAAAAG
Organism: Macroglossus sobrinus; assembly: GCA_004027375.1. NCBI lineage: Eukaryota > Metazoa > Chordata > Mammalia > Chiroptera > Pteropodidae > Macroglossus > Macroglossus sobrinus. Next base: position 18,442 of record PVKZ01000225.1, on the reverse strand, counting down.
GTGATTTTCGAACATTCTAAGAAATCTGTGCCTGGTTAAAGAGTAAAGTGGTTATTGAACTCACAGGGAAGGGACAAAATCCAGCTGGCTTTCCAGGTCTTCCAGGCACAACAGCATCTTGCTGGGGCCCAAGCATGTTTAGGGTCTGGTTCTGTTTTGCATGCCCAGGAACTTGATTTTGGATGCTCCCCTGGGGCTTCTCATGTTTGGTGGAAGCTCCTCTTAATGACCAGCCACTTGTGAACTCCTTGAGGACAAGGGCTATGTTAGATCTGCCTTTAAATTCCCAGCACTTAGCAAAGTCCTACCTCCAACAACAAGGTTAACAGACTTTTTTGGCCACCTAGATATTCTTGTGTTCCAGAAAGGATACCCATTCTTGCTCTGGAGGAAAAGTTCTCTTCCAGGACCTGGTGGCCTGACCCTGAGGATTAGCACACAGGCTGGGGACCCCTCAGCTAAGAATAGAAACCACTGGCTTTACTGCAAGCACCTTACTGCTCTCATTCACCCTGGCCTGGGCCTGGATACTCAGCCCTGGGACAGTTGTGAGGGCTCAGGGACTCAGGGAATGCAACCAGAGACTGAGAAGCACAGGCTACAGGCAGATTTTTTTTCCCAGTCAGGTTACTTTGTGGTCTTCGCCTTATCTTCACATTATAATCCTCTAGCCAAAGCTATTGATAGGTTCAAACATGGAGTTTGTTAGAAATATCTTTCAGAGTTAGTCCTACTCAACTGTTAAATAGTGATAGGGAACATTGAATGCCACTAAGGTAAACACACTTGTCAATTTACCCTGCATTACAGTGCATCAGAGTTTCTGCTGCCAGAGCACTCAGTGAGGACCAGGTTCAGAGCCTTTGCAAGTCACAGGGGATTTGACCAGGAAAACCAGGCCCCTTGTGTATATTCATTTGTGCTGATTGCCCTGGGAATGAGCCGCTGGTTGCTGTGGCTGAGGGGACACCAGAGCTGTGTAAGGCCTGGTCCACAGCCAGAAATAGTTTAGATTCCAAAAGTTCTTTTTATGTCAGAGCAGCAATAACGCTTCATTTTAGCTAAACCATCAAGAAACTGAGAGCCAGAGGAGATATAGTTTAGAAAGATAGTGACAGAACTAAGCCTAGAATAGAGGTCTCCTAAGGCTTACACATTTATTGGTGTAGCCATTACAATCTCAACATCGCTAATCTCATCATTCGAACACTCCATGGTCAAGGGCCTGCCACCCACCACAGTGGTTGACTCTTCTACTGACATTTGTACAGGGTTATATCATGTTAGAGCAGCTAGCCTGTTGAGTGGATAAATAGTGATTACTCCTTCCTGATTCTATCTTTATAATGTGTCCAGTTCTGCAGGTGGGAATTCTGATTTGCCATCTATTTTGTATTCATTTACATAAATGAGTTCCCAAGCCCCTGAGGAAATATGAGGACTTAATTAGTGTAATAGCCAAATCCAGTTATGTGGAGTATTAGCACACCCACAATAAACAGAGGACTTTCTACTTTTTTAGCAAATGATACACCCTAGAAGCACGAAATTCTTTCCAGAACAAGGTGGAGTGTATATAAATAAACATGTTACCCATGTCCCAGTGTAGGAAAGCTGCTATTGTAGGGACTGATATCAGTTAACGACAAAGAGACTAGAAACCCTTTCTGCTCCACCTTTGCTTTATTCTGAAATAGGCATGAAGGGATAAGAAAGGAATTATACAAAGGAAGTCTTCTCTTTTTTAAAAAACTGAGACAGAATAAGGGCAGCCTGATTTCTAATCATTCATTTATGAAATATGGAAAATATTGCTTCAGTCCTCTCTATGTGACAAGCTTTGCATGAGGGGGTGACAGAACATCTAGTAAAACTCAGTGGTCCATCTTTTGAAAAGAGCCTGACATAACTGCACACAGTTAAGAGCCGACACATAAGATGACAGCTGCTGTATGTGGAAGTGCCCTTACATGGAAGCTCAAATGCCTAACCCTAGTAAGCTTCACCACGAACTTGCTGTGTGACTTTAGTCAAATTGCCTCCCATCTCTGGTCTCAGTATCTGTGGCTGTGAAATGAGGGGTGGGAAGAACTTACAGAAAAAAATGCAGCATGTATAAGGACCCCACAATCCCTCAGAGACCAATTCAAACTCTTCTTGGATCCTCACATCTCTTCCTATTCTCTCCACTCTTAGCAAATGATTGTGGTTCCTACTGCAGAAAGAAAGTATAAATCTCTGATGGGGATTGCCTCAACCTCCTACCCATGCTCTTCCCTGTCTATCAGCACCTTTCCTCATAAGTATTTAAATTCCCATCATGAAAACAAATCAAACAAATATATATTTCTCTCTGGTTGCTAATGTATCTTCTTACGCCCTTCCCAAAATTTTTTGAAAATTAGCTATTACTCCATCTAAATTTCCTCACCTTTTAGTTATTCTTGAGGCACCTCCAGTTTGGCTCCCTCCTCCCCCACCTTCCTGTCTCTACCCCTCCTACTCTACCACCTCTGCATTTGTTAGGGTCACGGGGTCCTCTGTTAACTGAGAAACACTGAAACATCTCCTTTTCTTTGACCTCTCAGCAGAATGCCAAACACGGTTAGTTGGCCACTCCCTCCTTCCTGAAGCACTCTATTTTCTTGGTCTTCACACACCAAACATTCTTGATTCCTGTCTGCTACTTCGCAGTTCCCTTTGCCTGGTTGTCCTTCTCCATTTGATTGTTAAGTTTAGAGGACTGTATGACCCAGTCCTGGGCCCATTCTCTCACTCTACACTTTCTCTCTAAGCAATCTCATTTGCTCTAAGGTTTAAATCAGGGATCAAATCCCTCACTCATCTGTCCACAACATTTATTGAGCATCTAGAATATGCCAGGTTTTATAAATTCTGAGTACAGAGTCCCTGAACTTTTCCAGCCAGATAGGAAATCTTTTTTCGTTTGCATTAAAAAATAATCTCTTCTCCTGTATGTGTTTGTACTCATTTTACTTAACTTCAGCTAAAATGTACTGGGTGCTACTCTGTGCCAGGAGCTATTCTAACACCTCTACAAGAATAAAGTTATTTAACTTTTATAGCAACCCAATAAGGTAGAGATGTTTTTTTAAAAGAAAACTTTTAGAGCAGTTTTATGTTCATATTCACCATTATAGTCACATATAGAGTAGTTTTAGTGTCCTGAAAATCCTCTGGATCCTGCCTATTCATTCCTCACTCCCTAATCCCTTGCAACCATTTGTCTTTTTACTGTCTCCATAGTTTTACCTTTCCAGAAAATCATATAGTACAATCATATTATACAATATGTTGACTTTTCAAATTGACTTCTTTCATTTAGTAATATGTATTTAAGTTTTCCCCAGGTCTTTTCATGGCTTGATAGCTTTTTTCTTCTCAGTGCTAAATAATATCACATTATCTGGATGTATTGAGGTTTCTTTATACATTCACCTAGTAAAGGACATCTTAGTTGCTTCCAAGTTTTGGCAATTATGGTAAAGCTGTATGGGACTAAGTTTTCAAATCACTTGGGTATATGTCAAGGACCACAATTGTTGGGAGGTATGGTGTTATGGACTGAATCCTTGTGTCCCTCCAAATTCATGTGTTAAAGGCCTAACCCAACCCTGTTCCCCCAGCATGACTATTACTTGGATGTGAGGCCTCTAAGGAAGTAACTAAGGTTAAATGAAGTCATAAGTGGGATGTTGTGATGGAATAGGACTAAGTCTTTATTGAAAAAGACACTTGAGCCCTCCCTCTCTTCCTATCCCTGTCCCTTTCTATGTGAGGAGAGGCCATTTGGGGACATGGTAAGAAGGAGGTCCTCTTCAAGCCAGGAAGAGACTTCGACAAGAAACCTTGTCAGGAACCTTGATCTTGGACCTTCCAGCCTCCAGAACTATAAGAAAATAAATTTCTATCTTTTAAGCCACCTAGTCAATGATATTTTGTTATGGCGACTAACTAAAACATAGTTAGAGTATGCTTAGTTTTATAAGAAACCGTCAAACTGTTTTCCAATTTGTATTCTCACCAGCAATGAATAAGAGTTCCTATTGCTACACATTATCACCAGCATCTGGTATTGTTAGTGTTTTAGATTTTAGCCATTCTAATGTGTTTAATGGTATCTCATTATTGTTTTAATTTCCAATTCCCTAATGACATTTTGTTGAGCATTTTTTCATATGCCTATTTGTCATCTGTATATCTTTTTTGGTGAGGTTTTTTTTTTTTTTTAATCAGGTTGTTTGTCTTCTTATTGTTGAGTTTTAGGAGTTCTCTGTATATTTTGGATAGCAGTTCTTTATCAGATGTGTCTTTTGCAAATATTTTCTCCCATCCTGTAGCTTGTCTTCTCATTGTGTTGACAGTATCTTTTACACAGCAGTTTTAATTTTAGTAAAATCCAGCTTATGAATTGTATCTTTCATGAAAGATGCCTTTGGTGTTGTATCTAAAGGACCTGGTCATGCCCCAAGTCATCTAAATTTTCTCCTGTTATTTTCTAAGAATTTTACAGTTTTGTGTTTTACATTTAAGTCAATGGTTCATTTTGAATTAATTTTTGTAACAGATGTAAAGTCTGTGTCTAGATTCATTTTTTTGCATGTGAATGTCCAATAGTTCTAGCACTATGTATTTAAAAACTCTTTTCTCCACAAAATTGCCTTAGACATTATTGTTATGCACATTTTATGGGAGAAGAAAAGTTAAGGAATTTTCTCCAGGATCACATAGTAAGTACCTAGAAGATAAAATCCTATTCAGGGTGTCTGCCAGTGAACTTATGCTCTTATCCACGGCTCTCTAATGCTTCTCTACTTCATGCCCTTCTATGTATTAATAAAGAAACACATGTTCATTGTAGAAATAAACAAAAGGCTAAAAGAAGCAAGTAAATATTAGCTATAATTTTATTACCCAGCAATAATGACCGTTAACATTTTGACATATACCCTTCCAGCCTTTATCTTCTGCATATGTCTATGGTAGGTTTTTATTATAAAAATTAGATGATAATGTATTCTGTTTTGTAACCTGAATTTTTCATTTAACAATAAATTATGAACATTTTTTCATGTCAGTAAATGTATCTTTAGAATATAATTTTTATTGGATGTACACTATGCCCTCTTCACACAGATTAACCCCATTTTTTTAGCTTATCCTTTTCAGTGGGCATGCAGTTTGTTCCTGTTTTTCTCCTGTTGTTAAATCTTTACCAGCATATTTATTACTTGCAATAAATTTCTAGCAAGAAAATTGCTAACTTAAAGAGGTACACCTTTCTAAGCCTGTGCTCAAGTAGTTGTCTTTATCAATAGTCTGGCCACCACCTTCTGGAACCACAGTTCCAGAGGGTATTTGATATGACCAATGTTCAGGCTATGTGCCAGGTTTTTGTTTGTTTGTTTTCAAATACCTAAAATTTTATCTTTTTTTGAAGTCCTCATGTGAGAATTTAAGAGAAATTACAATAGAAGCTGCTAACTTAGTACCATTTTGAAGTAGCAAAGTCTTCTTCAAATGAATTCTGTAAAGATGCCTGAGATCTTGCTATGTGACTGTGACCAGGACTAATGTCAGCCTCAAATAGCTCAACTTCATGTGTGCCTGGGCATTGAGAAGAGGATAGAGACAGAAGACCCCACAGCTAGCTTGAATGCCATGCAAACTGTGGCAAGACATAATATAAAGTGCTTTGACAGCTCAGAGAATAGGGTAATTTACAGTTTGGAAAAATAGGGTTGAGAGCCAAGGAACAAGGGAAAGACTTAGACAAAGGTCCAGAAGATTTTAGGGGTAGAGATCTTGTAGCCACAGTGAATAGAATGTCAGAACGTGTGTATGCATGCATGTGTGTGCATGCGTGCACACACATATGCACAATCACACACAGGAGATGTTGAAGAGTATATAGTTCACTATGGCAGAAAGTCTAAATAGTGTGAGGCTTTGAATGAGAGGCCATCAAGTTTGGTCCCTGTACTACAGGCAACAGAAAACTAGGAAAGAACTTTTAAAAATAATACATAGCCTGAGCAAGAACAAAAATAGACTTTCTATTAGGTTGCTGAATGGTCCCAGCCCTTGTCTCTGCCCTTACCAGCTTTCTGCCCCGTTGATTAGGAAAAGAGAGCCAGGGAGACAAAAGAGCTGCCTGCCCATTCCCTCAGTCTGACAAGTGCATGATCTCAACAGGCTAAGCAATGTCCAACAGGCCCTTCACTGTTGATTCAGACAATATTTCACCATATTGGATCTTGTGGGTGGTAAACCTTCAAATCTGTCTTGTAGGCCAGTGGTAATGATTTCAGGAGTTTGGCGCTCCAAGGGGGAGGGGGGCCAGGGTGTGAAGGGAGGGACAGTGAAGGTCCAGAGACAGTTCCTGGAATGCATGGGGTCCTGGCTTGGGTACCCAGAGAACAGGGAATTTGTTGCCAGAGAAAGGGGGCACAACAAGCAGAAGACAATGGTGGTGGGCGCAGTTTAGGAGTTTTCCAGGGGTGTAAAAAATTGCTAGTTCCTCTTGTGGCTGCTCCTAATATAGCAGTCTGCTGTTCTCCTTTCTAATCTCACTGTAGCCACCATGACCTTCCAACTGTTGCTGCATCCAAATGGCTGATATAAACTGCAGTCGAAATCAAGCCCAAACAGAAAGACACACCCTGCAACACCACGCATTTTGCTGAACATTGCAGTTTGGAATCCTTTTCCAAGAAGGCAAATTTTAATAAGCCAAGGCTCACATTCTGCTCTTGGTTGGAGAGTTAGTCCTGAAGCCTGAGAAAGCATTAGAAAGGCATGTGCAGAGTGCTTCAACACAAGGCTGGTGGTCTCTCTTGCCTTCATAAAAAGGAAGGAGAAATCTAACCCCACTTCCTGCACCTCAGTTCAGGACTGGGAACTGCAATTTGAGAAGGAGATGTCATAGACTGGGGCAGAGTTGGGGAAATCCAATCTGCAGGTTCCCTGCAGAGCACACTGTGTGGGGAAGACCTAGGGATCAACTGCCTCCGGTCTGAACTGGTTGCTGAAAGCAAATAAGCTTTAATTTACATCCCCCCTTTTTGTTGATAACACTAAGAAACTAGAAGAAATTCTTAGTCAATTAATATACATTTCCATTTAACCCACCAACAATTCTCTACCTAGCTTATTACAAGATGCTATCCTTGTGGTAAAGCAGTCCCCCCTTATCTGCAGGGGATACAGTCCAAGATCCCCAGTGGATGCCTGAAACCGCAGATAGCACTGAACCCTATATATGCTGTTTTTTTCCTGCACATACATACCTATGATAAAGTTTAATTTATAAATTAGGCACTGTAAGAGATTAACAAAAATAATAATGAAATAGAACAATTATGCAAACGTGGTTTCTCTCAAAATATTTTATTGCACTGCACTTACTCTTCTTGTGATGATACAAGGTGATAAAATGCATGATTTCATCATTCAGCTCAGAACATCATGCAATTTAAATCTTGTGAATTGTTTATTTCTGGAATTTCTTATTTAATATTGCCAGACCACAGTTGAACATGGGTAACTAAAACCTCAGAAAGTGAAACCACAGATAAGCGGAGACTACTGTAATCAGAAATGATAATTTTAGAAAAGATTGGTAGGAAAGTCATGCTAATTATTTCAAAACAAAAACCACATTCTTCAGATTTTTCTCTTCTCATTCAGCAACCTCTTCTGGAAAAAGTTTGGAGTTGAATCACATGTGCTGGTTTTTTCTAATCTACCAGACCTCTCTATGTTGGAGGAGCCCAGGAATCAGTCCTGAGGCCTCTTATGATCTCTAGGTCTACTCACTTCCTGAGTCACCTGATCCAGCCCTATGACTTTCTGTATCATCATATGCTGATTACTCCCAATGGCTCTCTCTAGATCCTGATTTCCAAGTACCATGACATCTGCAGCCACATGGGTGTTCAATAAGAATTCCAGCTGCTCAGGCCTCAAACCTTCTGTAAGAGTCATCTTACAGTCCTCTTTTCCCCTCACTTCATAAATAAATCATCAGCAAATTCTATTTGCTTTACTTTCAAAATATGTTCAGAATCTACCCCTTGGCACCCCCTCCCCCCACTCCACCCTTTACCATTTTAGAGCAAGACATCTTTATCTCACTTCCTGAGTATTCTAGAACCTCTTAGCTAACCTCCTACTGTTGATAGGGATCCTTTTAGACATGAGTCAGATCATGTCAAAACCCTCCCAGGCTTTTCCAGTGGCCCGTACCCCTCCTTCTGGCCCACTCTCCTGTCCCAGCCACTGGCTCACGCTGCTCCAGCCATTCTGGCTGCTTCCTTAAACAAGGCAAGCACTTTGCAGAGGAAGACTTTATTCTTCCTTGAGATATCTGTGTAGCTTCATCACTTCACTTTCTTTCTTAATGTCTCTACTAAAATATCCCCTTATCAGAGAAGCCTCCTCTGGACACACCATCTAAAATGACACCCTCACCTCTCAGTGCTCTCTGGTCTCCTTATCCTGCTTTGTTTATTTTCTTTGCACTTATGACCACTCAACATTTTATCTACTCGTTTATTTATTGTCATCATCCCCCCACCAGAATATAAACTCAGTGAGGGCAATGTCTAGTTTGTTTGCTCCTAAATCCCTGCGCTGGGCACCTAGTAAGCAATCAATAAATTCATGTTAAATTGGGGGATTGAAAGGCTCTTAGAAATGATTCAGTTCAAGTGTATCACTTTATACATAAGGATACCATGGCCGGAAAGGATAGCTGTTTAGAGGAAGAGGCCACTTAGAAGATTAATAGCTGTGTTGGAACAAGTGCCCAAGTGTCCTAACACCCAGGCAACTCTGCCCAAGGCCAAAAGTGTATTCTACTCAATACCTAGCACATATGTTGGTCAGTGTATTTTATCCAATACTTAACCTCCCTATGTGTTATATACTCTAATGCTTATATTCAATTCTAACTCTTATTTCATTTTTTGAAAAATGTTACCATGTTCTATTAAATTAATATCAAGACCTATTAATGGGTCGTGACCCACAGCTTAAAACCAGTACACTATATTACAGAGTAAAAAAAAATCTTTCTATATCTTTTTCCTTTTTTAATAAGACTAGAAAGCATGGCTGATGCATGAACACATTTGTTTAAAGACAAAAATGCCAGACATTGACAGTAAGTAATTCTATAGTGAACGTGGCTATGCAGAGAAATAAAATAAATACCTAACGTCTGGTTTCTTGGCCCTCATGTATATTAATCTTGAAACATCATCTTATTTCTGATTCCATCCCTGTCTTTCTGTTTATAATTCTGAATTTCATGTTATACCATGTCGTATTCATTTTTTCAGTTTTGTGTCTTGTTTTCTGCACTAACTCATGCTTATGAATTGCTGCTTTGTACTTGCAGCCAGAACAGTGCATTTCAAAAGGAGGCAGGAGGAATGGTGAGGGTTTTTACATTGCTGATTTTGTTTTGACAGCGGTGGTATTTGATGGAGTGGGAACTGATTACAGCCCAACACCCAGTCTCACTGTACACATCAACTATTCATAGCTGCTGGGGGTGGAGAGGTACATTTGAGCATGGGGGCGAGAGACAGAGAAGCTGATCAAGCTGAAGATAGGGAATGTGTAGTTATGCAAGGCACAAAGGTCAAGGTCATGTTAAAAATCAAATATTTAAATATTGGCTCTGACACAATAACTCTCTGGTCTAAATTTATTCCACTCTTCCAACTCTCACAGGACTGACAGAGCAGCTAGTGTTACCACTCAAGAAAAAGGTGGAACAGCGTCCAAATCTGTATCTAAAAGAAATCTTGAATGAGAGATGCAGAGAATTTGGCTCCTTCAGATGCTGTGAAAGATGCTCCAGGTAACTGGATGCTATTGCAGGAGAACATAGTTACATAAGTCAGATAATGTCACCATCTTCATTATTATTGCTGTCCACGCATGTAGTTGGGAATTTTACAGTATACCACCCAGTTCAGGTCATTCAAACTCGTCTCACAGACATGGCAGAAAGAGTAAGTGACTGGGTAAGACCTGAGACTTGTGTCCTGGTTTTCCTCCATGTGCCTCCGTCATCTGTCGATGCTCTGCGCTGTCCCCTCTGTGTTCACAATGCCAGGCTCCCTGTTCCTTTGAGTTCCTGTTGGGTTTGGCCAATGAGAGGCACTGGTAAGAGATTCTAGGTTGACATATTTATCCCCCACTCAGTCCCACCCCATCTGAGCTACCTTGTTCCTGCTTTACTACTGCACTCTAGCAGAGGTCACGCTCCTCTGATGCCCTGGCTGCTGTGAATTCTCCACTGCTCTAGCTCTCACAGACTCCAGCCATATTTCCTCCCCTCACCCTTTAGGTCTGGTCCTAGTCGCTGGGTGCCTCGCTATTCGGTGTTTGTTCCTTAACTCTGGCCATATCTTTGTAAACAGTCTCTTCATTAAGCATTTATTCTGTCCTCTACCCCTAGTTAAACACTTCTGAATGTGCATCTGCTGCCTGCTGGGATGCTGGCAGACCAGCTTCTTGAGGAGCCACACAAGGGGTAGGCGGCATGGCCTTCCCTGCTTCATATGAGTCAGTCCTATGGCAGAGTGCTGGCTGTGTCCCCTAACCAGGCTCACGGAGCCCCTGGAGGCTAAATGGGGCCATGTGACTAATCCTCACTAACAGAAGCAAGGGAAAATTGTGGGTCACTTTCAGTTTGTGGTGACAAAGGAAAAGCTTTACTTTCTCTTCTGTTCATCTGGCTGGAAGCAAAGGATTCCAAGATGGTGAAGTTACCAGATGGGCTCAACCAGGATGCCCACGTCTCTGGAAGACGGCTGTCCAGGAGCACTGCCCCAGCAGCCCCAGCCACATCTTACTGTAGTGAGTGAGAGATGAATAAGCCTCTTTTGTGCTGTACACTGAGACAAGGGGTGGGGGAGGGTGGGCAGCTGCTACAGCCAATACTCCTAGTTCATACATAAATTAAATAACAGTTTAGGTAACCCACAAATTCCTTTAACCCCTCAGGCTTGATCTTTCAGAGACCTCTTCAAGCCCCTTTTTCTGCCTTATTATAAAAGTCTAATTCCACAGTGTCTCCCATCTACCCCTCCTCTCCTTCCCTCATTCTCTCTCCTGCCATCTATCCCCTGAATGCCTCAAATGGGGTTGCTCTCCTTGGAAGTGCCCTTCCCGCTCTGCCAGAACCATCACTTTAAAGGGTTCCCTGACCCTCTTTAGTCCTCAAATAACACACCTAACCCTGCCCCTGGGATTGCCACCATCCCAGCAGTCAGTGCTGGGCCACTTTTCTTAAAGCAAAGCTGCTGGTGAATAGCAATATTCCTTTTGGGTTTGCAAAAGCACTCTGAAGTCTCCGTTATCTCTTTAATTGTTCTAAAGGGACAATAATTTAAGAGCACTATTTACAAGTTTTTGATAACAACAATAATAGCAATGACAGAGATGATAACCCCACCTTTTTTTCCCATTGTAGACACTTCCAGCCATTCACCCTATCAATCCCTTAAAATAGAGTCTTTCCTATCTTGACTCTTCCCTTTTGGAACATGATCTGGGTTTCAATGTCTAATCTCCAAGATTCCGGGGTGGTACTCACAAAGAGATTTTTTTTTAAAGTTTCTTCAGGCCATAGGGAATTTTTCTGCTGAGAAGACAATGAAATTTGTGTTTTTTCCCACCGTCCTGGAGGAAGAAAGTTTTCAGGGAATACCACATCTAAACATGCTGGGCATTTCCAGCAAATCTCAGAGAATGATGAGATGGGTCAGGGAAAATATTGCATCTAAGACCTATATTACTCATGGTAGGTTTTTACTTTTTCTCCCAATCAGTGTAGGTGGTCAGTTCACTTACATTTGCCTAGTCTTTTATCAGTTTCTCTTGACTTGCTCTTTTTTCTTAAGCAGTAAAAATTATTACTGAGATAATTGATTGCTTATCATTATGAGATGGTGTCTCAATGAGTGAGTAAATCATTGACTGATTAACTTAACTAATAGATATTATAATCTATTAACCTCATGACCAAATGAAGCCATAGAAAATGAGCTCACCCGAGTCAGGAGACCTGGGCCTTAGCTTTGGTCCTGTCTGTCCTGAATACAACCATGTGATTGTAAGCAAGTAACTTCTGTAGACTGACACTTGGTTTTATCGCTTGTAAAATAATGAAGGGGTTGGACTAGACCAGTGCTTCTACAATTCTATGTGGATACAGATCACTTGAGGATCTTGTTAAATGCATATTCTGATTCTGGAGGTCTGGGATGGAGTCCAAGATTCTTCATGTCTAACAAGCTCCAGGTGATGCCAGTTCTTCTGGCCCAAGGGTCATACTTTGAGTAGCAAGAGTTTCGTTAGATCTCTGAGGTCTCTTTCCTAATCTTCATTGGCTCTATTTTTGACATATTAGATTAATAAGTTTATTTACCACTCAGAAGTCAGACTCCTTATAAAAGGTAAGTCTGACCCTTTGGTAGCTTCCCTTGTCATTCAGAATAAAATCTAATTGTTACACTGCAGTCCTGCAAAGCCCTACATGACCTATTTCCCCCAACTCTGTTACTTCTCTGACCCTATTTCTTACCACTTCTTCCTCTTGCTTACATACTATAGCCACACTGATCACTTTGCTCTTCCAGGCATATGCTAGACTCATAGTCTTTGCATGTGCTGTTCTCTCCACCTGTAATATTCTCCCTGCCCAAGATACCTGTGTAATTTGGTCTTTGTTCAAATGTCATCTTACTAGAAAGATCTTCCCTGATCATTCTATAACAAGTGTTCCCCACTTACACTCTAATACACTTTAACCCCTTCCCTGCTTAATTTTTATTCATACCAAATATTGCCATCTAATATCTTACATACAGGTTTTTGTAATTAGAAATTGCCTTATTTATTTAGTGGTGTATTTGTTTTTATTATTGTATGTTTACGTATATTATCTTTATCTCCTACTAGAATGTGAACTCCACGAGAGAAGGGATTTTGTCTATTTTACTCACTGCTGTCTCCCCAGGACCTGAACCACACTCAACCATCGCTTGATAAGTTGAATAAGTGAATAAATAAATAAATGAATAGAAAAGTCAGATATAGATAACCTGTTTAAAAAAAATAGGGCTCTACGGTATCATTTGACCTATCTGTACCCTCTCTATCTTCAAGAAAGGTTGTGAGTCCCCAAGCCCTTGGAGACTGCCAGATAGAAGTCTCTAAAGAGAATGGCTTGGGGTTCAACCTAGCTACAGAGCAGTTTCTGTACTTATAACTCACTTGACTTCCCTTTGTAGCCAATGCCACCTGAGAAGTGTTTATCACCCTGGTCAGGGAGTGGATGCATCAGGCTACCATTCAGATCACCAAACTAACTCTTTTTACTCTATTCTAAGGCCACCATAAGCCTTCTCATTGTGATTTGGCTTCCCACAGTGAGAAAGGACAGGCTGGTCAGGATGACCCAAATGCCCACTACACCTAGCATTTACATATCTCATTATAAATTAATCATTTGGCATTCTGCTTTATCCCCTCCAGTGTCCTCTGAGTGAGTCAGCTTTCTGAGTCCCATTAACTTTGGGGCCCTGATAGGATCAAGTTTCTAAGCCTTCAAGACCAGATCCTGGACAGCAGCTACTTCTATCATATGTTGCTACCCTGCGAAGGTTCTCAGCAGTTGGCCAGCTGGCCCTTCCCAGGCACCACCCATATTACCACCAGATTTGTCTGGCATTTTCTCACAGATCCAGCCCTTCCACTGAGAGAAGTTTATATTAAGGAGATAATTAGATAAATATGTAAAGGCATATATAGAAAGGTGCTCATTATTGCATTGTCATCTCCCCTCTTCTTCAGTTGGAGGTGGCGGTGGTATTACTTTATTTCCCAAGCTGTCCCCAGAGTGTGGGTAGATACTAAAGCACCCCAGTCTCCACCTCATATAGCACCCACAGGAATTAATCAATGGTGCTGTCCCTTACTATAATTGTGAGGAGAAGTGCTGGTGGCAGTGTAGCAGTTGATTAGGTAATCTGTACCCAGAACCCAGAAGTAAATGCATTTTTAGCCTCATGTAGTGAACAAAGAGTTAGGCAATCATGTCTCTTACTGGGGCCGAGGAGAATTGTGGTCACAGAGCAGCAGCTCTGTGTGAGCTGAATCCTGGGCTAAGGTCTGGGTTATCCTCAGTTCTGGCTACTGCTGTGGGCACTGCAAAGGCAGATTGGCAAGCTGACCTGGAAGTCATCCAAGGTCAGATGGGCTCCAGTTACTGACCTCCTCCTAGAGTATAGCAGCTTCTCCAGCAGCAAATCAAAGTTCCTTTTTACACTCCCTCTCCCAGAAGAGACAGTAGTGCCTCCCACCCACCCACTCACTTTGCAGGGAGACTTCTCCCTACAGTCAACACCTTCACCACTTTGGAGGAAGCAAGTTACTTTTAGTTTCTAGAGGTGATCCACCCTCCCAAGGGTGACCAAGATGACCTCTCTTCTAGAAGCAGAAAATAATTTCCTAATTCATTAAAAAAAAAAAAAACTGGGAACAACTAATCTATTAGCCAGGGTCTGGCTCACAATTGTGAGGCTTATTTATATAGCATATTTATTATGCAACCATTAAAATGAAAATGTAGGTCTATACAAACAGTTAAGTGAAAAAAAGAATGTGATGAAACTGCACTTATAATCTGGTCCCAATTTTACAAAAAAAAAAAAATTGGTCTTCCTATTTCAAGAATCTATGATTTGAAGACGCCAAACAGTATCTCTAGATCAAAACTATTTATAAGAATCATTTCCTTTATAATGAGCTGGAACTTCCACTAACTGCTTGTGTGTTTAGATGACATCATCTCTGAGATTTATGAGAAATGACTCCTTTTCCTTGATGTTATCAAAGAGTTTCAGCAGTTGAGTTCCTCATACTTCTTTGTGTTTAAGTGACATCTGAAGAAGCTGTCATTTATCAAGGTTTAATTGTCTCCATTATTTTTTCTTGGCAAGTTTCCAGATATTTTTACATGGATTTGATAACAAGAACAGTAAAGAAGTTGGGAGATAAAACATGCCTACAAATTTCAGGGTCTAGCCCACATCTTCCACTTTACGGCTATGTGACCTTGAGTTAGTCTCTGTGGGCCTTACTTTTTTATTTATATAAAATGAAGAGCAGAAGGAAGTTAGACAAGATGATTTTGAAGATCCTGCCCAGCTCTGACTCTCTATGATGAATTTTAACTCTGATATTATAATAGATTGACTCATAATCCTTCTCCCAAATATTCTAAATGTTATCTCAGTATCTACGTCTTTCAATAATTACAGAATCATATTCTTGAATAGTGCCTTAGAATCTACTACTTGAATCCCTCTCATACCACCCCAACTACATGGTCACCCTGTAACTACTAACACCTACAGGGACAAGTGCTCACTTCCTCCCAAAGCAGCCTGTTTCTTTTTAATCAAAAAGAGCATTAAAAAGGTGTTTCTTGGCAGAGCTGAAATCTGCCACCCTATAACTCCTAGCCAGTGTTCCACACTCTAGTTCACTTTGTCAAGGGCATGCAAATGCTCTTTCTTTTTGTCCTCATTTACTGCCCACTTAACAGTCCCAGTGAAGGTGTTTCCAATTCCTGACACTGATCTCGGAAGAAGGGATCTCCCTCTTCCTGTTTTAAACTTCGGAATCCAAATGAAGGTAAGCAGTTCTTTCCCAAAGCTTTAGTGATGAACTATAGTGAGCCATATAGAGTCAGAGTGTGAAAAGTCAGGCACCAAGTCCCTTTTCTCAGACTTTGTCCTCTTACCAAGCAAATGTCTGAAGCCCCACTGCCCTGGCCTACAGCCATGTAGATGTCCCTTCCTTCCCTAACATTAGCCCTTCTCTCCCTTCTCACATTCCCACTTTCTTTTTTTAAACCCCCTGGATTTCCTGCATCACCCACTCCATTTCCCTAAGTTACCAACACTCTTATCAGAAATCTCCACGTCCAAGTCCCCTCCTGTGTCTGTAAACTATACAGCCTTCAGTATCTCACTTCTCTCTTCACTTTCTGCCACTGGGTATAAAGAAGTGGATCTGAAACCCAGCAATGGAAATAAAAGACATCCAAGAGAAAGGGGACTGCTATTTCAGAGTTTGCTTTCCCCAAAATATGTTAGAAGAAAAAATCAAATACTTCTTGCACCTCAAGGATCATAAACTTGCAAGTAGCAGATAAATAAGTCATGGAGATCTAACCCACAGCACAGTGATTATAGTTAACAATACTGTATCATATACTTCAAAGTTGCTTAGAGATGAGATCTTCATTGTTCTCACCACACAACACACACACACACACACACACACACACACACACACACACACACACGAATTATGTGACATGATAGAGATGTTAGAGAACACTACAGCGGTAATCATATTGCAATATATAAATATATCAATTCAACACCCTGTACACCTTAAACTTATATATGGCAATTATTTCTCAATTTTAAAAAACAAACAAAAAAGATTAGTTAAACTTTTATGGGTCTAAGTACTTCATATTCCTTTTGTCAACATAATTTTCCCCTTTCATTTTACAGAGGAACAGAGGTTTCTCAATCCTAGATTTTCATTACAATATTCTCTTCGATTAAATTGAGAAAATTATGCCCACATGCTCCTGCCTAATTCTTGGGTTTCTCTATTGGATGAGAAGGTGGGAAATGGGAGGGGCTTTGGAGAGAGGGGTTTCTAATGTCTCTTAACAGTCAGGATTCAACTAGAAAAGAACAAGTAGGAGATACACATTAATATAGTAAGAGATTTCTTGCAGAGAATTGGCTTATGCCGTTGTGGAGGCTGGCAAGCTTAAGTCTGAAATCCATGGGGCAGATCATCAGGAAAAGCAGGCTGGAGTTCTAAGGCGATTTCTTCTCCAGAGAAGCCTCAGTTCAGCTCTTAAGACCTTTCAACTGAAAGAACTGATTATCTAGGATAGTTTCCCTTACTTAAAGTCAACCAATTAAGGACTTTAATCATATCTATAAAACACCTTCATAGCAACATCTAGATTAATGTTTGATTTAATAAATGGGGACTGTAGTCTAGCCAATTGGACACATTAAAAAAAAAAGACCATCACATCTCTCAAATATCTGTCTTAGAACTTTGAAAATGACTCATTTTGTTTATGTATGTTTATTTTTTTCTGTTTCTTATAAGAACTGATAGAAAATGTGCCTTTATGTATCAAATTTCTTTAGAAATATCCACATCTTTAATGCAGGACAATAATCCCCTTCTTTGCTTATAAAGAGATATATGGAGCCCCAAATTGCTGAGTGGCAGTCTTAACATACAGTTCAAAGGAATCATTGTGTTTCTTGGTGGAAGCATTTCTTCTTTTGTAACTAAGACCTCTAGACCAGCAGAACCTAAAGTCACACACACAAAAAAAAGCAGAAATTTTGCTAGTGAATCACTACAAGTAATAAGTGAGTGGAGCCATTCCCATTTCCACTCCTTCATTCCTGGCTATAGGAAAAACAGTACCATATGTTGGATACTGATTTAGAGAATATACAGCATCTTAGAGGACATAGCCCCACACCCGTGAAATATTACTATCTAACTGGTGCTATAACCGAGTCTTCAAAAGGCCATTCCACCACTTTATCAAGCCAGTTAATTCCCAATGATGGGGAACACAGTAAGATTAGTGAATTTTATGAGCATAGGTTCATTGCTGCACTTTATCAGCTATAAAGTGAGTTCTTGGATCAGAAGCAGTGCTATGTAGGATAACGTGATGGTCTGCAGAGTAGTCTGTAAGTCCACATATGGTACTTTTGGCAGAATCATTGTGCGGGAAAGGCAAATCCATATCCAGATTAAGTGGCTATTCCATTACGAACAAAATGTTGGCCTTTCCATGATGGAACTATTCCAGTGTAATTAATTTGCCACCAAGTAACTAGCTGATCATCCCAGTCATATAGGGATCTCAGTGTTGGTCTCTGATGCTGGCAGATTGGGCACTCAGCAGTGCTGTAGCCAGGTCAGCAGTGGTGAGTGGAAAATCCATGCATAACCTCCATCCCTGCCACCATTCCCACTTAGTTCTGCTTCTCTGGAGAATTTTCTGGAGAATTCTGACTAATATAAAAGGGAAGAATGAGAAGATATTAAGAAGAAAGAATTGGGGGGGGTGTTCGAGATCTTGCTCCCCGGCATATGTCATCAGTTTGACTCAAACTCTTACAAAAATTCTCAAAAAATAAAAAGAAAAAGAAAGAAAGGAAGGAAAGAAGAAAGGAAGAAAGGATGGAAGGAAGGAAGGGAGGAAGGAAGGAAGGAAGGAAGGAAGGAAGGAAGGAAGGAAGGAAGAAAAAAGAAGAAGAAGAAGAAG